>CAKAOH010019943.1:0-105533 GCA_916701665.1 Sebastiscus tertius
AATGAAATACAGACAAAATAAAAACAACAATAAAAGAACAAAACATAAAGACCAAATAATGAGAAAACTAAAACCCGTAACCAGTGGTATCAAAACCATATGTTGCTGCACATAAGCCAAAAGAGGACAATATAAGGTGTGGGAAAAGATGCCCAAAGCTGTTGCCTTAGGCAGTTAAAAAAGCCTTTTTTTATAAAAAGGTTTTTTTAAAAGAGATTTAAAATTGGTAGTAGAGCTAGCTAACCTGAGGTCCTTAGGAAGGCTGTTCCACAGTCTAGGGGCATTGATGGCAAAGGCCCTATCACCCTTAGTCACCAGCCTAGACCTGAGTACAACCAGTAGAGCCAAGTCAGAGGACCTCAGGTTACACTGTGGCACATAGGGCGTAAGGAGCTCAGTGATGTAGCTTGGTGCCAAACCATGCAGAGCTTTAAAAGTTAATAATAAAATCTTAAAATCAATTCTAAATGTGACAGGCAACCAGTGAAGTGCAGCTATTGTGTAACAGTGATTACACTCCTACCTGACATCTCGACTACTGCCAATGCTCACACTTCAAACCCTCTCAAGTCTCCATGGTTATATTATAACGCTCTATTTATTGTGAAATATCATCACCTGACACACCAAATGGAAAAACTAACAGGACTTTTAATGGTTCCCTCAAAACATGTCGTAAAAAACACATATTAATCTCTCATTTGGGGAGTTTGGCAGCAGTTAACTATAGAAAAGAGTACGATTGACATTAGCATCAGGGTTTAGTGTTATCCAGAAGAATGTGAGTTAATGTGAGGAAGGTGCTACAGTAGGTGAGAGTCACACACCTGGATTCAGAACATTAAAACACTGAAATAAAAGTGTCGAATAACAGAAAGTGAAAGAGATAAAACAAACAGGTGTCAAGTCAAGAGTGGAGGAGAGGCAGCAGGTGGCTACTGATTAAAGCTACCTAGCGTTAGCATTAGCTGCATGTATCCCAATGGTCCCAACGGCTGCTACTGGTTAGCAACGGAGAACGCTTCTTTAACCGACAACAGCGACGGTTAATGGCACGACACCGACCAAAAACTAACTTTAAAGAAGGAAAAAAAGTTTTGAATAAGAGGTCACCGCTTTGGAAACAACTCGTGTTTTCATGGTTTTATAAAGTTATAAAGTTAACGTCAACATTAGGCTCTGTATGTTAACGTTACCGTGTTTAACATTATACCCAACGGCCGTTTATCAACCGTTAATTTAACTACTAACTGACACGAACAATGAAACAACAAAGCTTCCTCTCACCAGGTGTGGAAGACAAGCAGCAACTTCTTTCTGTTTATTTCCAGGCGAAGACGAGAGAGGAACCGAGGGAATAACTATCTCTCAACTCCTCTTCCACCAGAGAGGCGGAGAGGATGCCTGAGGAGGAACAAGTGCACACATAGAGCAGGCTGCTGTCTGGAGGAGGAGGAGGAGGAGGTGTTTAAGAAGAGATGCCAGCCTCCTCTGGATGAGCCCTCCTTCCTCTCTAAGCATTGTGGGAAAGCTTTAATTCAGTGCAACACATTCCACAAGTTCATCCAACAAGACTGACTGCTCCTCCTGCAGACTAATGATGAGGTGTGCTCCTGCATGCTCTGCTGGCATTTTACATTAGATAGATAGAGATTTCCCTGTTTCCTTTTATTTACTTCATGGTTGTTGTTGTTTTTTTTTTGTTTTTTTTACATCTATCCTTTGATATTGCAATATGTTTTATTCTTGTTTTATCAAGTCTGTCTTGACGTTCTCTTTTATCAGCTGGTATGGGTTTCTTACCCTCAAAAACAGGAACAGGTTGCAGGGTATAGTCAAAGTGTGCAGCAAAATTGCAGGCACCACCCTGAATGACTTGACTCCTCTATTCCAAAGTAGGACCTTGAAGAAGGCTCAGTCAGTCCTAGCTGATCCTATTGACATCTCCTGTCCATTGAGTTCGGGTTGCTCCCGTCAGGCCGCAGATACAGTTTGCCTAAACTTAGGACCAATAGGCTCAGAAATGCTTTTGTTTTGACTGCCATTGGTTTCCTAAACAATGCCCTGTAATGTTGAATGTTGTAAGCTTTTGTATTTATTGCCTTTAATAGGCTATTTATTGTGTTTATTGTATTTGTTTGATGACTGTGTGGTACTGCTGACTGTATAACAAATTGCCCCTAGGGGATAATAAAGTTTTCCTTGACCTTGACCTTGATTGTTATTAATTGTTTTTTATTTGTTTGTTTTATTGACACAACAAACATTAATTACTTCTTTATTGTTTTCTTCCATTTACATGCATGTTCTTTTTAAATATCTATATATTGTAATTTGCTTAATGAATTGTATATATATGTGTGTGTTTTTGTTTTTATTTGTTCTTTTTTTAATTTCTATTATTGAATTGACGCTTTGGCAATATTTGTTCACCTGACATGTCAGTCATGCCAATAAAGCAAATTGAATTGAATTGATTTCCCTGTAAGAAACACCATGTCCATTAGGATGGAAACCAGTTGGTGTGAAAACTGAGATGCTTTTTATTTTGGCAAAAATAAACCTTTCTTTATGTTGGCAACTACAGAGAATGCAGGTATAGGAGCTCAGGTAAGATTTGTCACAGAGTATTTCTTGTCATTTTCAACAACTAAGTCAGTTTTATAGCTACTACTATCAGAGTATGTGAAAATAATTAAATTAGCAGGTAGTTTATTACATACCTGGATTGTTCATTGTACTATGATAATGACTTTTAACTCCCTCACTTTGATTCAGGGTGTAAAAAAGTGCATCAGAAGGAATATTGACAGCAGAGGTGCTCAGGAAGAGAAAGTTACTATACTAAATATATAATATAATATAATATATAATATAATACATATAATAATAATATAATATAATACAATATAATATAATTCAATAAACCTTGAAGTTGAAGTGCAGTTGTTTTCATCCATTCCTTATTTATGAGGCAGGAATCTGGCAGGTCAAACTCGTCCACCAAAACGCCATCCTTGTTTGTCTTGATATCATTGCTGTGAGCATATTTTGTCAACTATTTCCAATGTTGAGAATGAACTTTCAATTTTGAATTCAACATGAACGAGAAGTCCTTAAAGTGCTCAGAAAAGTTGATATCTAGTATAATTCCATATCAACTGGCTGACTGCCTGCTGGGGGAAGATTGTGTGATACAATTGAAAGTGTGATAAGAATGTTTTGTCAACCCAAATCACTACACTTTGACAGACTTGTTGTGCCTACTTCACTTAATATGTTAACATATTTTGCATTTAGTGATCCCCAGACAGACTGAGATGTGGAAATGAGGCCCTGACTTTACTTGGACTGCACCGGGCAGGTGAAACCAGGACCATAGCCAAGAGTATTAGAAACACAGAGGTCACATTTTTTGTCTGAAAACAATACTCCCTATGCCCCTAAGTACACTGAAAGAGTTATTGGTCTCTAATGCAAGAGATGTGGGACAAAATCCGGTCCTCATTCACAAAAAGGGCATTTTTTAAGTTTCAAAGGTAATATGAGGCTTCATCAGTCTGAGTTAGCCAAATTAAATGTTAGGTTTTTTTAGTACAAAATGTCCTGCATTGCAGTTCAGCCAGAAAAAAACTATCCAGGAAAACACAATGAGGACGTTATTTCCCACGATTCATTTCAGACTGCTGAAGCCTCATATTAACTTCAGATGAACAAACTGAATGAGGACTGTGGATTTTTGTCCCCATCACATACGTTGGAGTCACGTTAGAAAACCAACATTGCTCTCATACCTAATACCCCTGTAGACACACCTGTATTTTGTATCTTGTGGATGTATTTGTGGACATATTTTTGTGTTTTCTTTTCTTTTTCTAAGTTAACTCTTTTTGTTTTTAGCATATCCAGTACATGTGCATATACAGTATACAGTATATATATATATATGTGTGTGTTATTGTGATGTCCATGTCAAATAAAATAAAATAAAAGGGATATTTTCACAGCTAGTAAGAAGAGGAGGAATAATACTGCGACCAATAACTCAATTTACATATGGGCATTCAGAGTATTGTATTAAAATGTAAACTTATTCTGTATTTATAAGAGATTCTAAGTGGGTCACAATCCTTTTAGTGATTATACCTGAATGACTTCATCTACACTCCCTTTACAGGATAGTGTTGAAACTATTTACCTTGAAAGCTTGTTTATCTTTTGCATCTGGCTTTGTATATATTCAATATTGTGCAGAAATAAAAACTTCCAATGTTGTCCAGCAGGTGGCATCATTGCACTAAACCTAATACAATACAGCCTGAACAGTGGCACAGCCAGCCAGCATTTTAACCAATTACAGATTATACCCTCATCACTGCACTTAGCATTTAGTAAATGCTAAGTGCATTTAGCATTTAGTAAATGCTTTTGATTAATGCTCGACAGTTACTAACGACTATTTTTATTGTCAATTAATCTGTCAATTATTTTCTCGATTAATCAATTAGTTGTTTGGTCTATAAAATGTCAGAAAATGGTGAAAAATGTGGATCAGTGTTTTCCAAAGCCCAAGATGACGTCCTCAGATGTCTTGTTTTGTCCACAACTCAAACATAATCAGTTTACCGTCATAGAGGAGTAAAGAAATCAGAAAATATTAATAATATTTTTAATATAATTAATATTAATAATACATTTAAGAAGCTGGAATCAGAGAATTTTGACCTTTTTTGCTTAGAAAATTACTCAAACCAATTAATCGATAATCAAAACAGTTGGCGATTACATAGATGCATTTTAATGCATGTAGACTCTTATTTTATCTTAGCTGTATTTGTGTTTTTAGGTCTTTATCATATTTATTATGATTGAAATTCTGGAAAAGTTTATTTAGAATTTAATGTTATTCTCATCATGTGTAAAATATCAGTATGTAAAAAAGTTAAATATCCTGCTTATCAAAATTCTAAAATAACCAAATGTGAGGGATCATTGCATTTGATGGTGTTGTGTTGAGTGGTTATGTGAAAAAGGATTTCTCTTTTATCCACAAATATCATGAGGGCTGCCCCCTCTCAGTCGATTAGTCGACTATTCAGTCGTTTTGGTCTTAGTCGACTAAGATTTATTTAGTCGATTAGTCGTTTTTTCATGCTGAATGACTCATTACCAAGAAACTTATGAGCACATTTAAAGATTTAAAGTGGTGCTTTTGTGTGATTCTTTGTGGAGAAACTCACTATTACAGATCTGTCGATTAAATCAACTAATTGATTAGTCGACAAAATAGTTTCACTGTTGTCCAGCAGGAGGCATCATTGCACTAAACCTAATACATTACAGCCTGAACAGTGGCACAGCAAGCCAGCATTATAACCAATTACAGATTATACCCTCATCACTGCACTTAGCATTTAGTAAATGCTTTTGATTAATGCCTGATGTAAAATGTCACTGTAAAATTAATGTAAAAGTCACTACTATTAGTGTATATATTGGGCAGACATACACATGGAACATTTCTGTAGATAAACTTTTCATAGGCTTCATTTTAATGTAGCTAGGCTCTTATTTTTCTTAGTTGTAATTGTGTTTTTAGTTGTTTTTTTATCATATTTATGACTGCAAATCTGGAAAAGATTATTCAGAATTTAATGTCATTCTCATTATCATGTTTAAAATATCAGTATGTAAAAAAGTGAAATATCCTGCTTATCAAAACTCTAAAATAACCAAATTTGAGGGATCATTGCAAAAATATTTGATGGTGTTGTGTTGAGTGTGAAAAAGGATTTCTCTTTTATCCACAAATATCAATATTAGGGCCGCCCCCTCTTAGTCGATTAGTCGACTAATCAGTCATTTTGGTCTTAGTCGACTAAGATTTCTTTAGTTGATTAGTCGTTTTTTCTGCTTTTTCATGCTGAACAGCTTATTTCTAAGAAACTTATGAGCACATCTCTGGTAAACACAAGATTTAAAGTTGTGCTTTTGTGTGATTCCTTTTGGAGAAACTCAGTTTTACAGATCTGTTGATTAAATCAACTAACGGATTAGTCGCCAAAATCGTGTTAGATGACTACGAAGTTTCTTTGGTCGAGGACAGCCCTAATCAATATCTGTATTGGCCTCAAAAATCTCACCCAGGCTCTCGTTTGTATGTAAATTGAGTTAAGCGTGTGTACATTGTATTTTTGCATATCAAACTCGTCTTTATATACACACATGACAATCTCAGTACTCACTGAAGAAACACAACACTGTCTTGAAAAACACATGTATTGAGAGAATGGAAAATAACACGAGCCTCTTCATGAATGCACCTTGCTGCATTATTTACAGCACTATTTTATTTGATCTTGATATGACGGGCAGACATCTTAAGCTGAAGACGCCAAACGCTTCTTCTCCTGGGTATCGCGTAGCAAAAAAGACCGAGTGCTGTTGGTTGATCATGAGTCCAAAAAAAAAAGAAGCTAATTAGTATGTTTTCTGGATTAGAAAAAAATAAACATAAGAGACTAACATGTAAAAACATTTTCTATGACCGTAAATACCTCAAGAATGACAACATATCAGCTATGTACAAAAACATCAACAATATATTTATATATATATTTATATATTTTTCATCTTCTATACCCACTAAAATATATCAAAGAAGCAGCTATTGGTCAATCTGAGGAACTCGTTCACCAACATGTTTTTGAAGACAGTTTAAATATCCTTCAGCTGTAAGTGTGAAAACTCAACAAAAAAAAAAGGAAACGAAAAAGAAAGAAAGAAAGTAAATAAATTTTAAAAAATATAACCCGACAAAAAAGTCCTGTGTTTATCCTGTGTGCCATTTTGGAATACTGCAGAGTGTGAGGAGGTAAGCCACTTCAACCAGCTTCTCCAGTAGATCAGAGTTTGTTCGAGGATCTTTGACCATCCAACAGAGTTCCCAAAAGTCTGTCATTCTCAGTTCGTCGTCCGCTTGCGTACAAAGATTCAGACACAGCTCCGTGACAACTGATGTAGGCCACAGACAAAATAGAAGGGCACTTTTTTTTCAAAAACGTACTGTAGCGACACGGGGATGAAGCCTCTTGTTGAATACTAGGGGGGAGAGGGACACAGTCTGGACTCGGGGAGGGACAGTGGGTTTAGCAGCCTTCTTGTTTGTCAAGAGTTTGTTTCACAGTTGAATCCATTAATCCACCCAGTCTAGCACAAACTTGGCAATATATATATACAGTATATAAACTACAATCATGAACAAGAGAGATGCGTCCTTAAATACAAAAAGTGTCTTCTGGCGTCCGTGCATGGACTTGCTGTAGTGTGTGTTTGTGGCATCTGAGGAGAAAAATAAGGTCCTGAGATATGCACTGGGGGCTTCTGTTAGAGTGATAAAAGTGTGATCTATATATAAAATGACAACAAAAAAACAAAAATATATTTAAATCTATAGCAATGACATTGCGGGATGTGTACAGTATGTTAGGAGGGGCTGGACCGCGGTAGGGCCAGTATTCGTCCGTTGGTCTTTCCCCCGTTCATGTGTGTGAACGGGATGTGGTGCTCCTCGTAACTGCCCCTCAGGCCCATGGAAGAGGCCTCGTCCCTGTCCGAACACTGCTCCCTCTGGGAGTAGGACGACGGGTCCAACGGGATGCTCTCCATGTTTTCCATGTCCAGGTCAAAGTCCTCGGTCTCAGGCGGCTTGTTCTCCTCGCTGTAGAAGAAGGAAAGCTCCTGGAAGGAAGGATGCAGGTCCTCGCGTAGCATCTCGATGATCTCCTGGAAAGCGGGACGCATCTTGGGGTTGTACTGCCAACACATCTGCATCAGGTTGTGTCTGGGTGAGGATACACGGAGATGGTTAAATGATACCGATGTCTGAAGTTTAGTTTGTTCACCATAGTTATTTCTTCCTTTCATGATTTACTTATTTCTTGTTAACATAATTGTCTGTCTGATGTGGTTAAGAGTACCTAATTTAATACAACCCAAAGGGAAATTTTGAAGTAGGGTTGTATGAGGTACTTATATCATACCTACAGTAGATGACGGTCAACACGCCCTCAATTTGGAGAAATAGACAGTTAATGCATAGAACCAAAGCAATGTACTGTGGACGGGGCCGGCAGCAAAACATATTTTAGCCACCTAAAATAAAGGCTCACGTAAAAAGCATCACTATCCGTTTAAGTGTACGCTATATTTAGAATATTTTCACTTGTTTACCTTGCTGTGAGAGAGCTATACAGTCTATGTTTCCGATGGGGGAACTGAAGCCGTTATCTATGCTCTCGCCAAAGCAACCAGACTACATTGAAAAAAACAGTAATGTTACCTCGCAGAACACAGGAGTCGCTGGTCTACCGCTGCCTTGATAGGTTGGTTTGTTTGTGTTATTGTGTGACTTTGGTAAATCCGAAATAACCAAAGTCACACTATAACATCTCCTGTGTTCTGCGAGGTAAAATTAGTTTTTTTTTTTTTTTTTTTCAATGGAGTCTGGTGGCTTTGGCTAGAACAGAGATGGCTACAACGGCTTCAATTCCCCTGTTGGAAATGTCTGTCTGACGGCAAGGTAAACCGGCGAAATATTCTAAATATAGTGAACACTTTAACTGATATTGATTTTTTTAGGTGGGCCTTTCATTTAGGTGGCTAAAATACATTTTGCTACCGGCCCCGTCCACAGCACTACATTTCTTTGCTCCAGTGTCAGTACTCCTGTTTGTTTTCTCCTGTCGTGCCGACTGTAGGTAATACACTGACTATGGATAAGTACCTCATACTACCCCACTTCAAAAACACCTGAACTATCCCTTTCACTATAACTTAAAGGATACGGCTGCCAACTTGATGCCAACAGAAAAGATCAAAACCAACAATGTATTTATCCCACTAACAAGTATTACCGTTGTAGCCAAAGCCTGATACAGCTCTCATTTTTCTGAGCCACAGAGCTCAATTGTTGTCCAAAAATGATTAAAAACACATCAATGTTGCACTGTTCCTTCTTTATGATGAACCTGGGCACTGTAGTTTATTTTGAGTCAATCCCACAAGTACACCGTCCTGCTGCTGTAAATACTCACTAGAGCATCAAGTGTGTATTAATCCACTGCTAAAAATATCCCCCCCCCAAAAAAGCACACTTTTTAAAGTAACATTTGCTACAAACTACAGAGCCCAGCTGTTTCAGGGAACTACTTTTCCTTTTTTTTAACTGAAGTGTACATCTGTTAAGTCAGCTGTTAGTCTGCTGAGCCATTGACAGGTTTAAATCAGACTAACACGTTGCTGGTTTTGGTCTTTTAATGGGATTTGTTTACAGGACATCACCAGGCTCATCCTTTCGTACACTTAATATTTACTTATTATACTAAATCTTTGTACTTCAGCCTGATGTTGTCATCCTGTTTCTACATTTTGTAAATTTACTATTGCTACTCCAGTCTAGTCTGTATGTCTATCAGTCTTGGCTGTTGCTGAAGGTTTCTTTTCCTGTTTGTTGTACATTTTATAGACCAAACAACTAATCGATTAATCAAGAAAATAATCGACAGATTAATCGACAATAAAAATAATCATTAGTTGCAGCCCTAATTTTCCTTATCGATTAATCTGCCGATTATGTTCTCGATCAGTCAATAATCGTTTGACCTATAAAAAGCCAGGAAACAACTGACCAACTGTCCAAAACTCAAATATATTCATTCACCATGATAATAATAATAATATAAATAAAACAGAGAGAAACAGCACATCCTCACATTTTAAGAAGCTGGAAACAGAGAAATTTTGCTTAAAAAAAAATGATTAATGAATTATCAAAATAGTTGCAGACTAATTTTCTTGACATTGAAATACACACTTGTTGACCCTCTGATGCAAATTTGTGATTTTGAGCAATGTAAATAAACTGACTTGAGAGAAATAGCCTGAAATTATTAAATTATTATTATTATTATAATATGAAACCTCAGCCCAACTCACAGTCTGTCGGCGCAGTTGTCTGGCCGGTCCAAGAAGCCTCCGTCCATGACGAATTTGAGGACCTGCTCGTTGGACAGGCCCTGATACGGCTGCTCGGCCAGTGTGCTGATCTCCCACAGCACGACCCCAAATGACCTGACAAACAAGAGGACGAGAGACAACAACAGCAGCACAGGGAGAATGAGGACACGCCAATTAGACACCTGACAGAGTAAATATGTCTGTAAACACTTGAACAGGTAAACTGAGGGCAGAGGAGGCGGCTGTGATGCTGGTAAACAACGCCGGATGAAAACAGGTTAACTACTCACTCATGTTCTGATCTCATATTTTAATATCTGTAATGTGTTTACTGTTTGCTATTCTGGTCTGTGGAGAAGCTCTACAAATGAACTCAACAGGAAATGATTTGCCTTTGAAAAATATGTTTGTTGATCAACTTATCACAACCAAAAACTAGGGCTGTCAAAGTTAACGTGATAACGCGTTTCGTTTTAACGCCACTAATGTCTTTAATGCATTCACGCAACCGAACTTTTGGAGGTAGTAGCGGGCTCAGTTTTAAAGCGAGAGTGAAGATAGAGGCATCATATGAAGCTTGAAAACATAAGGAATCCATTGGTAGGGAAGGAGGCTAAATAACACTCCAAAGTTACGCTAAATTTTGGCGAGGAAAAACTGGCATGGCCATTTTCAAAGGGGTCTCATGACCTCTGACCTCAAGATATATGAATGAAAATGGGTTCTATGGGTACCCACGAGTCTCCCCTTTACAGGCATGCCCACTTTATAATAATCACATGCAGTTTGGGGCAAGTCATAGTCAAGTCAGCACACTGACAGTTGTTGTTGCCTGTTGGGCTGCAGTTTGCCATGTTATGATTTGAGCATATGTTGTTATGCTAAATGTGAGCCTGTGAGGGTTTCTGAACAATATTTGTCATTGTTTTGTGTTGTTAATTGATTTCCAATGATAAATATATACATATATTTGCATATTTGCCCACTCCCATGCTGATAAGTCTCCCTTTAAAGTACATTTTGAACTGATTTCTTGACATTTAATTCTCCTGTTTAAGATATTGTCACTCAACACCATGTTATGCCACATACAGCATCTACGCCAACACACAAACCCTAAACTCAGAGGTGTCACTGACCAGCAGTCTGAATTTGCAGTGAAGACACCATCCTTCAGAGACTCGGGCGCCATCCACCTGACGGGCAGCAGGCCCTTCCCTCCCTTCCTGTAGTAGTCCGTCTCGTAGATGTCTCTGGTCATACCGAAGTCTGGGACAAAAAATGTTCATTAGTCAAACCTACACAGATGTTATTTGATACAAATTTGTATATGTTTAAGGGGCTTAATACATTTTAATAAGATCCACTTATTTCCCTACTGCTTTTTGCCACTGCTGTGTTTTATCTGCTTTTGAAACTGTTTTTTTATTCAGGTTGTAATCTACTGCATTATCTTCTTAACCTTGTGCATCACTCCACAACAGTGTGTTTTATGTTGAATAAATACATAGAATTTGACTTGGATGCTGTTGTTGAGTTTAGTTCTCTGCGTGGAGTTGTGTAAAGTACAGTTTAAAGGTGCTAAATTCAATATTCAGAGCATTAATATAGCAGCAAGTGTAGCACACACCCCCTTCGGTTCCCCCCTCAGGATAACATGGTTATCTCTCTCAGCAGCGTTGCCGTTGTTTGCACTGCTAGCGCTGTTAGCTGTGAGCCACTGGTCAACTGTTGGTGAGAGCCATGTGGAGGCAATCCTTCAATCATGGGAATGCTCTGAATTTGGAATTTAGCACTTTTAATTGAAAATACTGAATAAACATATGGGTTATAATGGCTACGTCCAAACTTAGAGCCACCGAGGGGCTGCATAGACAGGATAGTAAATAATGCATCCAGTAAACACAACACACTGCATGTCTAGTGATAATGTTAACTAGCTTCATGTGGCATGTTTTATTGCTCGCCATACAAGCGTTGTCAATTATTGATGCAGGAATTCATTATAGCCGTCCACAAATTCCTCCCAAAAAACAACAACCGTTATCAGCGTTTTCCAGACAACACGGTCAAAAACTGTTTGCTCCACACAGGACAAGAAGACACCCAGTGTATAAGCTACAGTAACAATATCAAACTGACCTCTATCTTAAAAATGGCTCCCACGTGGATAAATACTAGTTTCAAACTCCACCTGCTGTCACAGTGATGTGAGTAGCAGCATTCATTGTTGTCAAAAACTCTCTCGTGCCTGCTGTGCTAAAAAACTCACCTCCTATTTTGACGGTGAGATCGTTAGCTACCATGCAGTTTCTGGCTGCAAGGTCTCTGTGGACAAACTTCTTGGCGTTAAGGTAAGCCATGCCGTCTGCGATCTCAGCGGCCATTTGGATCATCTCCTTCAGAGTGGGCGGTGGACGTCCGGGGTTGTTCTGAGGGACACAAGACAGATTTGTCAATTTCTGATCTGCTAACAGAGATTCACACATTGTTTTCATGTCAACAACTGATGTTTTGATACCCAACCAATGAGCAACCTCCGCGTCTGAAAAGTGAAGCCAATGCTGAAGTGCCTTAAACTTGCATTCTTTCTAATAGCCAGCAGGGGGCGACTCCTCTGGTTGCTAAAAGAAGTCTGATTGTATAGAAGTCTATGAAAAAATGAGCCTACCTCTCACTTGATTTATTACCTCAGTAAACATTGTAAACATGAGTTTATGGTCTCAATCGCTAGTTTCAAGTCTTCTTCAATACAGCATGATGTTCATTTAGTAAATTATGGTCCCATTTAGTGTCAAATAGACCATAAAGCAGGGGATGCTTTGGGATAATATATAAAAAAATATATTACTTCTTAGATCCCACAGCATAAAGAAAAATAATCAGGTTTGTTATTATCAAAAGTTCATCATCACACATGACTTGAACAGCTTAGTAGCTGCAACTCTCTGCTGTTCATCTCCAAAAACAAGCCTGTTTAATGTTTTCAGCTGACTTTAGTGCAGACTGCTAAACTCCTCTGTTCCAATCCAGTGCCATCTGTATATTTACACACTTCAGAAGATGACACTAAAATAGAAACATCACCTACATACAAGTCATCTGCACACTTATCAAAAGTAAATTCAATGTGGAATTTAATATTAGGTATAGTAGTTTCAGTTACTATGATAACTCCACACAAATAAACCCACATTAGGCCACACAGTCCCTCGTCTCATTAAATTACATTCGGTAGATGTGATATAGTCCTGAATGCACAACAATCTGTCCGGGGAGGAAAACAGCAGATGGAGTGAAATGTGTCATTAGAAAATCACTCTACTTATTGTGTTAACTGACAGTTAATCTAAACATTTAAATTGTTCTCTATTTGCAAATTCCCCCACTGTGGGACTAATGAAGGAATATCTTATCTTATTTGAACATTTGCAGTGAATCTTCAGCCCAGACTGAAGTTGGGGAACCACTGCGCTTTAACATGTAAAGTAAGAACCACTGATAGAGATCAGAGATTTGTATACTGGTAAGATGACTGCATCAACAAAGGACTACTGCACCATTAATCTACATAAAAGCAGAAGTGAAAAGAAGAAAAAGAAGCGCTTGACAGAAGATAAGAGAGTACTTCTGCATGTATACTATTACCAGTTCACCAATCCTAAAAACAAACATGAGCTGAATTCAAACACTTCAGTATGTTAGTTGTGATTACCTCAGCGTCTGGTCGTAGAGAGCGCAGGAAGCTCTTCAGGTCGCCGTGGGTCATCAGCTCCATCACCACCAGGGTGGGCTGGCCTTTAGACACGACACCCAGCAGACGCACCTGGGACACAAAGTTTAATTTCAATATAGTCTTGTTTACATTATACTTTATCTGACATACTGCTGACCTTCACACAGCTAAATGTAGAATAGGTCTGGTATTTGCACATGATGGGACCTTTAGTACTTACTATTCTAGATCAGTGCGGTGTCTAATTATTGACATTCGTACCTCGTACTTTTGCACATCGTCAAAACTAATCCCAAAATGCCTGGCTGAGTTTCAGAAGATATCTCTCCTTACCACATGGTGGCAGATGAAGGCCTTCATGACCGAGGCCTCGTTCAGGAACTCAATTCTCTCTCTGAGGCTGGCCGACTCGTTCACCGTCTTCACCGCTACGCGTATGTCCCCCTCGCCCTTGACGATCTCCTTGGCGATGCCCTCGTAGACCATGCCGAAGGAGCCCTGACCCAGTTCCCTCAAAATGTTGATCTTGTCTCTGGCCACCTCCCACTCGTCCTCCTCATACACTGCAGGCACATTTTACAGGAACATGTTACACATGCAGCTTAGAAGTTCACCTGCACATAAGACAGCAGGTTAGTTATTCATGCAGGTCATCAATAGTTCGATTTCTCCCCTGTTCTCTCGCATCTTTAAAAGACAATTCCTTTAACGTAAATTAAATGTTCAATTAAAAAAAAAGAAATCTGGTTAGTGTTACAAGTGTTACACAATGCTGCAGTTTGAAGAGATTTTGGGCACGTTTACTGAGGAAGCAAATGATTATTTGTGGAAGTCCAATCAAACTTTTTCATGTGCACAAATGTGCCAAATAATAAGATTTCTTCCAAGAGAAATATACTGGTCTAAACAGGATTTCTTTCAGGAAACTGCATTTTCCATTTACAAAGTTTACGAAATAAGATTAGTGCTGAAATCTGGGAATAATCAGACTGGCATCAACTGACTCTTAACGACTCCAACGACCCATGTTGCAGTCGTTCACACTAGTTATCAGGTGACTCTAACGGCCCATAAATACAGCCGTCACACCTCAGAGCACCAATGTACGGAGTGGTTTCTATTATCCTGCTAACGACCCCACAGAGGTTTAGTTCCTGGGTTCCCCTGCCATTTAGCCAGAACCGAAAAAGCTTCTTGGATGAGAAGTGAAACGTCTTCAAGAATCTAAACCAAGTCCATTTGCTGCTGATTTATAACCCTTACTCGGATACCATGACCTAGATGACTGAGAACCTTCACAAATATACTCATGACAAAAACAACAGATTGAAAAAAATATATTGAGGTGTGAATTAATTGGACGAAACAAAACGCTGCTGGTGTGTAAAAAAAGTCCTTTAAGAGTAATAACGTGGAACTAATTACCAATTACCAGTGTTAAAATGTAATAAAGTGATTCAAGATAATTTTTAAAATCTGATTTGTATGTAATGACCATGACAGTAGTGCGCAATGTCATCATGATTTATATTTTTTACTGTATTGGAGACGACTGCTGTGAAATGATCTTTAATTCACTGTGAAAGAAAGCGATGCCTGTGGTGGTTTAGAGGGTTTACAGTGCAGATGTCTTAGCTGGGGGCTTCTTACTGAAAAAGGGCTTTTCATAAACTTGCTTAATGCTGTTTTCACTATCAGCAATTAATAATTATTGACTTGTATGATATATGGACATGACCTCGACCTTTTTTTCTGGCCTTGATATTGCCCATTGTGTTTAACCCTTTAAAAACGGACCTACAGCCGCGGGAGATCGTTGTTTGCAGGATCCTGTTTAAATCAATCTAAAATAAAAACATAATAGCTAGAGCATTCATTCTTTTTGCAGCAGAAAGAAAAATGCTTCTGTCTTTCGTGTCATCATGATGTAAGCTTAAGATAACGTAATTAAAACTTTGCACTCTGCTCATAAAAATTAGCATATGTCAGAAACAAAAAAATGTACATTGGTTAAATAATGTTAGTTGTGTTGAGAAATATTTTGTTCATGTTTCTACATTCAGAGTTGTTTAGGTAAAATGTGTTTTGTGTGTTTATTTATTCAAATTGAATGTATTTGACATCATTTCAAGACTTTTATCAATTATTATGTTTGATTAACTTGCATAACCTTTTAGCCTAGGTTGTACAGATTTTAGGGATATGAGGCACTTCTATTCAACGGCATGACATCACAGTAAGCATAAAATATTAGTATAGGCACTGACGGACCATTTCTATTACAGAGTTTTACAGAATGTGACCAACATTTGACATGATGCCAGGATAAACAATCTTCTAGCGGTAGGGTTTCCCCTACCTCTATAAGACTTGGACATTGCGCAGACGTTGCACATTTTTGTTAACCAAGCCAAAGAGTCCATTTTATTTATTGTTTTAGTTGTGTGGTTTTATTTTATCTGTGTTTCATTTATTTAGAATATTTTTTATTCTTAAAATGTTAAAGTTTCACTGCTCTTTGAATGAGTGTCCTTGCATTATATTATGCTATTATATTATCATTATATATTAAAATGGTCTTAAAATGACAATATTATCGCAATTATTTCTGGGACAATATATCATCCAACAAAAACAGTTAATGTGACAGGCCTATTAGCAATCTAACAGCAGTCTTGTTATATTTTTGAGTAAAGCACAATAATCCGTTAAGTCAAATCTACGAATCCATTTTACGTTAAACGAATAAGTCAGCTTCTCTATTATTGATCCGAAGGCTTACCGTCATTAGCGCTGAGATACTCTGGGTTTGAAGAGGCGTAGATGGGACCGCTAGGCCCTTGAGTTTGACTAAAAGGAAAAAGAGAAAAGTTTTTAATAAATACAACATAATAAGAAAATGGGTGACGAAGTATTGAACAGGATGTGATGATTGCGTACTTCTTCTTGAACAAGACGAATCCGGCCGCGGCCACAAACAGCAGCAGGACAAAGCAGATGGCCGGTCCGATGACGATCTTCACTACGTAGAGAGGATCGCCTGTTCAACACATCCGGGAAGACAGTGAGTCACGTTTCAGGTGAGGAACAAAAAACAAGCTCTGATGACTCCCACACATTAAACTGCAGCTAGGATCAACACTGTGAAGATAATCTGCTTCGGGTACAATTGGTCGCATCTTTTGATCTTGTGATAATGTGGTTAAGAGGACTGAGTCATACGAGGCTTCTGCATCTTAATATCCTGCTTTTACATACTTTTACATTCATTTCTTGGCTGGATTATAAGATGTTTGACAGCAGCTGATCCCTATATGGATAAGACATCAAATATCATGAGGTTAAATAATAGCAGATTTACAACTACATAAAATGTGTAGTCATCTATGTACTAGTACTCAAAATTAATATTCCTGCCACTGTTCAAGGCTAAACCGGTACAAAAAGTAATTAATTCCATCCTCCATCAAAATATTAACTAGTAACAAGCATTATTATTATGATATGATTTTATTTGGGACTAATATATTGCGACTTGATTATTTATTATCTGGTTTGACTATACCTGGTTTTGTTATTTGAAACTATTGTCTTTTACTGTATTAATTAAAAAAAAAACAAAAAAAAAACTGTCTCACACTCAACATGAGAATTAAGGTGATTTTTTAAATGACATTTAATCCATTAGATGGATATCCATGGTTAGCACCAACGTTAGCCCCTCTTCCTTTCCCATTGGCTGTTAAGGGCGAATATTCGTGAGTTGCAAAATTCCCTGAAAAAACAGTCCAGCGGCGGTATCTGAACGTGTAATGCGAGGCAAAAGTCTGCTTTGCATTTGGTCTGAACACACCTTTAGGAAAAATATTTAGATGTTTGTGGAGTTTAATTGGCAGTAGCTTTCCAAAGCTGCAGTTTGATTGACATCCGTCGTCACACGTACTGCATCATTTCCGGTTACTATAAAATGATACGTTGGTATTTTTGTGTACTACCTTCACGGCAGACGGAGACTTACTTGCGTCCTGGATGTAGAAGTATGTGGGCTCGGTCCAGGATCCGTTCCCGGCCAGCGAGGTGGCCCGGATCCTCACCGTGTAGTTCCCAGGATGCATCACTTTCAGCTTGCAGCCACGGGACACTTTGTATGTGTTCCTCGACACGCAGTAGTGCAGCTCCTGCGGGAGAACAACGCTGAGGGTCATCGTATGACAAACGGCTGCTTCATAATTTCCATGTTTAAAATAACGTGTTGACTCATTCTATAGAATACCATTTCATGTTCGTTTTATTGTTGTTTCCACTGTGGAAAACATCTGAGTTGTCTTTTACTGTTTTCCACAGTAAATAACAGGCTGCAGCATCAGCCAGATGTTTTGTAAACCGGTCTCCATAGCAACTAAAACATGGTGCGACGCTAAAATTACTTCTCCATTGAGTTTATCAACCAAATGACATTAGTGAGACCACAAGACCAAATTTCAAAATACAAGTCAAGTAATAAGTATTGCCACTCTCTTATTTGTCTGTGCTGCAGCACGGGAAGCTTTAAGATTTAATTTGATTCTCCATTAAATTGTCTTTCATTAGCAGCTCGAGCTATTGTGTTTAATGAGAAAGGGAAATATAAAAAGCTTTCTGAGTGAGAATGTGTTTATGTGTTGTGGTGAACTTACAGTGAACCCATGTACCCAGCGACCCAACGACTCAAATCACTACAAACACCAAAGCAGCAAAGACATGACAGATGTGTGTGTGCAGATGTGTGGTGTGTTTCTTCACCTCCGTGTCTCCCAGTCTCTTGTAGTTGACCTCGTACAGGATGATCATACCGTTAGGGGACACCGGTTCCTGCCATGTGATGTGCACTGCATTTTCTGTCACCACATAACTGATGGGACCCGCGATGTTGTCGGCTTTGTCTGCAGAGAACAAAGTCACATTTCACGAATCATATTTCTCTTAAAGCTTAAAGGTTTGTTTGGAGCAAATAGAAGATGAGATGAATGGGTGTCCAGCTGGCCTAATGGTCTCCCTCTCTCTATCTCTGTCTCTACACTGTCCTCTGTCAAACAAATGCGAAAATGCCAAAAAAGCGATGGACATCATTATCAAAAGTGCCATGATATTGTATCATTACCTCTATTTTTGACGGAATTCTTGTAACAGGATGTTGGGGTGGAACATTGAGACATTTACAGTTAAGAAGACAGTGGGAAAGGGTCCAAAGAGATGAGATGAGAAGCCACACATTTTGAGAGCGACAGTAGATTCAAATCACCAACATCGCCAGGCGGAGGCAGCTGGGACCGTCTGGATGGTGATGTGATTTCATTGCATAGACCCACACTCTTCCCCTGCTCACTAACAGCAACAAAAGAGGATCTATCAGTGCCTCCTCACCTTCAGGCATCGTGCGGGCGCTGACATACGCTGCCATGCTGCAGCGGGCCGGGTCGGTCGGGTGGTTGCAGGCGTGGACTTCAATCTGATAGCTGGTGAAGTGACGCAGGTTGGAGATGACAGTGGACTCCTTGGCGAGGACGGTGACCACCGTCTTCGTGCTTTCAAAGGTCTCCTCGTCCTCAGGGATGCCTGTGCCCTGGGGCGGGCTGGGGGCGGTGGTGAGGAATGGGTGCGTTCGGTTGGCGATGCCCATCACAGAGCGTCGCTGTCTCGAGCGTCTAAAACAAGGCAAATATTACGTGATTTACATAATGCACAAAAGACATCAAATTTGAAAAACAGCATTAGATATTTCGAAGATAGAAGCAAAATGTGACAGAAATGAAAAAGATGAAACTTCACGATGTGATTGGTCAGCTGTGCGGTGGTGAGAAAGCAGCCAGGGTTTGAACTTCTCTCTCGAGTTCTCTTTTTTATTTGTTACACAACTATTTCTGTCATTCTTAGTGTTTATAACTGAGTGCAACACTATGAGTGTCTTCCAGAAGAGACTATCTGAAAATGTGTGATGTTTGACAATGATCATAGACGCTTGTTTTCCTGTGTAACACTGATACAGTGTCCCATTCTGAGTTTCGTTTATTGCACAACTGGACAGTGCGAGGTTGTTTTTACAAATACATTTTTGTGTTTTTCTGTTTGTCCATGCAACTGATTAAGTGGATGGGTCGGAAAGAAAGTTTAAGCTGAATCCCCGGTACTCCAGTGACACTTATATAAAACATAATAGGGAAGAATTTAGCAACATCATTTGATTTAGTCCAAATACTCCGACTGCTCTTTTATGTGTGTTTTAAGTCCTCAGCATGATCCAAATATCCAATACACGCAACACAAGATGGTGCGTGAGAACTTTAATTTGTTGTGTGGGAAGCTAAATTGAAAGCAAAGTTAAACTGGATGGAGTTCCACAACATCAGGACAAAGAAAAGAAATGCCTTTCTGATTTAATCCAACTGGACTCAAACCTTAAATAATAATTCTCTTGAGGACAATGTTCATGAATAATAAAGTTAAGAAACACAGTTTTCTTACATTTAAACACACAATATGTAAGTTTCTGCCGCTATGGGTCTCTCATAAAAACAATGACTAAAGACGTTTGGTTATGTTGTGAAGTAGTATGGGATCATGGGAGTTGTCGCCTTCACCACCAATGCTGTCACTTTCTCCTGTTCAGGAGGTTTTATGCTGGAGCCGAGGTCTACTCGTCACCAAAACAAACGGACCCGGTGATTAAACCCGGTAAAAACACTGAATAAAGTTTCACGTTAAAAATCAGTGTTTCTTCAACACTGTTTGGTGGACACAGGAAGTCCTGGAGGGGCTGTGAGCCGAGCTGCCACTAACGTTTGCTCAACTTGTTCCTCTGATAACTTAATATCCAGACCCTAGACTGTATAGAAAGATGGACGACATGACAGTATAGGTCAAATAAAATGTTGGTTTCTGTCATTTAAGGTAGTTCTTATCACGCTGATGTATGTTCAAGTGTTCATTTTTTCTGATGAGGTTGGTGTTAATTATTTATTTGATGCTATAAAAAGGAGGTGAGACGTCATGATTGGCAGCTGTGAGTCTCTCTTGCTGACAAGCTGCAGCCGTGCTCGGCTCGCAATTGATTCGGGCGGGTGACCTTGACAACGTAGCTCCACCGCCCGATCACTACTGCACAAACTCTGACCCGAAATGACATCAAAATCTCAAGATGGCAGCTCCCGTATCCGGGTTTTTTTTTTGGCTCCACTTCTGTACGGTGGGAGGAAGTATATACAGTCTATGATCCAGACATCCAATGACTAAAATCCTTCATCCGGTCAAAATATATAGTGAAAAACGAACAAAATCTAAAAAGTGTATCGTAAAAATGTGGCTTAAAACTCGATGAAAAGTCAATTTATGACAGCGTCTGGCAGACAACCACAATACTGACGCGTGCACAAAGGAGATATGACGCCACTGACAGGCGACCAAGTGAAACAGAACATTATCTTGTTTAAAATGACGTATTTCTCTGGGTTTGAAACTTGTTGGAAACATTTGGGATAATGTTAGCACACAACTCAACAAAATATATCATATAGGTCGAGTTGTTTTTGTACATTTTAATGCAGATAAGTTATACCTTTAATTCTTAAAAAGACAACTCTTACTTGATCTCAAAGACTTCATTGTGGAGGTAATTCTCAAACGTCTTGCGGTACTCTGAGTCCTCTTTCTCCTTCTTGAGCTCCTTGTCGGTTTTGGGGCAGGCGCAGCATTGCGTCCCCGGGCCCTGCTCCTCCGTCTGGTTCCACTTCTGCTCCTCGTCACTGTCCACCTGAGTGGGCTCTCGTGACGGCAACTTCATCCCTGTTGAAAGTCAGAGAGGAAAAAAAAAAAAAAAAACAGACAGAATGGGATGAATGGTGAGATAAACACAGACACATAACTCAGTTTTATGCACAAATATCCACGTACACACACTCCTCCCACACACACACATGCCAGAGGGGCATGTCTGTCATTGTCATCCCCGGGTCCTCACCCTCTCTAGTGGAGATAAATTAGCAGTGACACAGCCTCCCTGCAGACTCCCATCTCTCCGGATGTGTGGGAGTTATGGGAGTTCAAAAGAGGAAAGTTTGGGCTCGGCTGTGTGCTTACATGGAAGGGCACTGATGGCGGGGCATCCACGTAGGTCAGGCTGTGACAGGAATAACTCAACCAAGATAAATGTCTGAACTTTTCCTGAACCCAGAGTCGGAGTACAAGGAAGATCCTGATTATCTACAGTGCCAAGTTTCACGTAGTTTAAGCTACATAATACTACCCAGACAAACGATTCACCTTAACTGCACTTGATTTTCTTGCTCAGTGGATACAGACTCGGTAGAGCAACAACGGTTCAATTCACAAAGGGGCCGTTATGCTGAAAATGCACTCAAAGATAAAACCGTTCTACAAAAAGGAATGTTTTTCTATCCTGCTGAGACACAATGAACACTGTGTCTCAGACATATAGCTGTTGTCATTTGGACATTTTGTTTAAATTCCAGTTTTGGTGATTTTATTGTTTTCGCATGCCATAGTCCGTTTGGCTAATCCCAATCAGAATGAAATGATACTTTTAGTTTGTTTTCTATTTAGTCTGGTTCAGTTTCACAGTGCACAAATTAGAAGCAGACTAAATAATAATAAGAAAACTTTGCCGACGGGCGTGTATGAAGGAGCAAATTTATCTTTTTCGTCTCGAGAGCTGCCACTTCTATGCAGGGAATCACAGACTTTGATATGACACTTTGACTGAGCAGTGATCTACTGTGCGCATCTCTTCTCCTCCAGTTTATCTTGAATTACTTTATAAATGTCACTATTTTTGTTGTGGACTTTATTAATCATATTCTGAATGTTCTCTTTGGCAAACATCGTTCTTCTGCAGAAATCCAGGTCAGTCCTCTCGCACTCACCTGTTGTTTACCTCTGTCCATCTCAACAAACACGCACACAGGCGGCCTGTGTTTTGGTTTGCTTAGAAGTGCTCTGAGACCACCTAACCTAACGCAAGAGGTCTCGGACCATTTGTTCTTTTTGTCCACACCGGAGTACGATTACTGCGTACACAACCGTCCAAACGAACCGCACCGGAGTTCGATTAACGCAGACTAAATGTTGGTTTGTGAAAACAACTTTAATTAAAAATACATGCCACTCTTTGGGTTGAGAAAATTCTGCCAGGGCTTCTACAGGAAATGAAACCTTTTTGGGATATGTGAAAGATGTGTTGACATTTAAGAGTTATGTCAGACTTGATAACATTTTATGTATTATGAAGTAAGCTTAACATCTATCAAAAACAATGAGGTTGAGGTTGTTTGTTTTGGGCGTTTGGTTAAAATGCTTTTCTGTTGTTGTTTTGTAGGTTTGTTGTGGTGCGGTCGCTGTTAAGATTGTGTGCTTTTATATATTATGTGGGACAATATATATATATATATTTGGAAAATCAATGATTCAATAAATAAAGTAGATCAAAAGTAAGGAAACTGGTAACTTTTTACATTAAAAACATGATATGCTTTTAAGATGTGAAGCAGTATTATGCTACTAATCTACACAGTAGTATACAAAGTATCTACAATTGGCTCCACATTGACCAACTACAGCAATAAAAGGCTCTTTCATGTAACTGTGAAAGGAGCCATTCTGCATAATGAGTACTTTTACTTTTGATACTTTAAGTACATTTTGCTGATAATACTTCTGCACTTTTACTTCAGTAACATTTGAAATTCCTGACTTCTACTTGTAATGGAGTATTTTTAGACAGTGGTATTTCTACTTATACTTAAGTAAAGGATCTGAGTACTTCTTCCACCACTTGATATGAACTACCCATCAAGGAGAATCAGAAGTAGTCAAGAGCTCTCCTGCTAACATAAAGATAACAAAAGACATTCTTTCTCTCTCTCTCACTCGTCACATAAATCCACGAACACAGAAGCAGACACAACAACGTGACGACCACAAACAACGTGGCTCACCCTTCTGACAGTAGTCAAACTTGTAGAGCTCGCTGGCTTCAGGCTGGCGCTGGCAGAAGACCAGGTAGTGGGTGATGTTGCCGTTGGGGTCGTTGGGAGATTTCCACTTGAGGATGATCTGGGAGGAAGAGTTGGACGAGGAGATGGGGTCCAGCGGGACAGAAGGTTCTGTGGAGACGATCACAGAAATACAGAGGTTTAATAAGTGGGAATGGTTAATGTTAGGCAGGGCCTCTTAAAGCACTGGATCCCAACCTGGGGGTCCCGACCACAAAGCTTCACGGAGGTGCGGGGGGGGTCGCAAGGCCTTCTTGATTTTAAGGGGTGTAAGAAAACTTTAAAAAAATAATATAAAGTTGACCTATATCTTAGCATTTCATTTATTTCTATGAAGAAAAGTAAAAGAAATTGTTATTTTTAAAGTTTAAAATATTAATATATAAGATATAAATAGGCTAAGGACACTGTGAATATAGATTGTGTTTAGGTCTTCACTGACAATGGCCAAGCATCAAGGAGAAGAAAACACTGAATTTGTCAAAAAAGAAGCCTATTAAGTATGAATGATTTTTAAAAACTCAAAGAAAGACATAATACAGACAGAATTGTATTAAAAAATCCTAAAAATAACAGGAAAACTCATCTCTGATACAATATTCACAGGAGATAATCTGCTCAAAATTCATAAATGAAATGTCAGCGGAGGCACTTAAATGACCAACAAGAACACTGAACTGTCAGGGCTCCAAACTCAAGCCTGAAAATATTGACAAGCTGATTTTTAGTAATAAAATGTCTTTGGTTTTTGACCATTTTGTTAAAAATACTGCCAGTATATCAAACCATGAGCTGATTGTACAGTTAAGTAAATTCAGAATATTATATGTAATTTGACTGATAATGATACTGCCGTTTAGTGAGTTTCTGTTTTTTAAAAAAAGGTCTGTGTTCCTCTCATGTGAAAGAGATTCTCGTTATTATTATTAGATTCTGATACATTGATGTCACAATCAGCCACTTTCTACAAATGAATCATTGGGATTTACCAAAGACAGCAAAGGAGAAGTGCTGTTTCAATCTGATTTGCATTTCATGTTACAGTATGAAAAACACTTACTGGCAGGGCGTTGCTCTGTGACCAACAGCTGCCCGCTCTGGTATCTGCAGTTTGGTTTTTGTTCATTACACCACATCTATGTGTTTTTCTCTTCTACATCTGAGTGATTAAAATGAGTGCTGGATGTCCATATTTTACAAGTTAATGAGGACCAAATAAACAAAAATACGCATTTTAGTAGAACTTTCTGTACGCTGGGCAGCACAGGAGAGAGCCTGGTTTTGTTTGCTGTAATTTGTACATTTCTTTGAAAGACATTTTATATTTGTCTAAGTTTTTGACTCTTCATTGCTGTGGGGTGGATGTCTTTATTTTAGTTTTAATTTAATCATGGTTCCCATTGTGGCTTTGGTAGTGTTAGTTTAGTTCTTCTTTAAGTGTTGTGCTGTGGTTAACATGTTTAGTTTCAGTTCTAGTTTTCAGCACTTTTGGCAGGTGTGGTATTTTGAATATTTCAAAATTCAGCTGTGAGAAAATACATTTCAAATGATTTTCTATTAATGGGGTACTCCCCCAGAAATATTAGAGTTTCTGAGGCTTTGTTTTCCTGCATTCTGGTGACTTTTAAAGAATGAAAATGGCAAAATAATTATAAAGTGCACTGCAACAGCAGATTTATGTTAAATACTTTTAATTCTGAGGAAGGTATACAGAGTAATTGGCCCCTCTGGTGTGAACTTGTATTAACCTCTGGCATCATCAGTTGTCATTCATTCACACATTCATTCATTGAGTAAGCCTATTTCTTTCTCCTCTCACTGACTAAAGGTCCTTTCAGACAAAACACTACTACAACACAACTGCGGCTTTCTGCTGCATCGATTAAAGCCCAACTTTGGGTGCAGCACACACTGACAACGTGCGCTGAACCCAGTGGCGAGCGCATCTCAAACCGCGAGCAGCTTTCTTCCCCCAGGAAACGACATTTGGTATTGCTGTATTGTTGTTTGGAAGGAAACAGTAAGGTTTGACACCCTGTACACTGCCAGAAACAGGTTGAGATAACGAAAAGGAAAATAGGTGTGAACATTTATCATAAATCGGGAGAAATTGTGACCCCGGGAGGAAACCGGGAGAGGGCAATGAAAAGTCTCCCGAGAAAATCGTGAGGGTTGGCAAGTACGGTGCTTTTGTGTGACTGTGTGGAGAAACTCAGTTTTACAGATCTGTCAATTAAATCAACTAATCCATTAGTCGACAAAATCCAATGAGTGTTTGTCGGCTAAGAATTTCTTCAGTCAAGGACAGCCCTGCTGTGTGGTGTGTTTTCTGTGCTGTAAGTACAAAAAGAGGTCACCAGCTACATGTGGCAGGAACACTGACTGACTGGCATCACCGTACATATCTGACTGTCTGGTGAGTCGTCTTTTGACTAGACGCATGAATCAGATTTCGAGTGGGAGGCAAAATAAGAGACAATTTACTTATTGTGTTCTTGTCCTGGCCTAAAGTAGATTAGAAGTTATGAGAAGACAAAAATATCACTGAACAAAGTGTTGACATTTACTTCATAAGAATAGTGTGGGAGGAGGAGGAGAATAAATAGAGGGAGGATGTGCGTGGGGATGTCAGACTGAACCCTAAGGAGACATTGTGTGATTGTGTTGTCCCTGTTTCATGACGGTGCATCGCACTGGTCCGACTGCATTGTCAGACTTCAGTAGCAACAGCTTATTTGTAATGACAGCTTTGCCCTTCTGACGAGCTATGCCGGTTAGACATGACACAGACCAGGAACCCGGAGCGGCTGCCAGACGGAGAGAAAACAACCCTCCCCTGACGCGGCTGACTGACAGAGTCTCTGCTGGAAGCCGGTTTCGTGTAAGTGAGGGACGTCGTGTTTGATGCGGTTTATCAGGAAGGAAGAGCACGTTGTGTAAAAGGAAGCCGGTTAGACGGGCCATCATGACTACGACGAACTCAAACTGCACACGACGCACGCCGTGGGTGGCAGTGCACAATTAAGCACTGGGGAAGAGATTTATGATCGCTGCGTGACCGCGGGATGCAGACACCTTGCACGAGGTAGCACCCTGTTGGTCAATGGCACCCCAGGCGGAGCGTGCCATCTGTCTTTCCTCAGCCCTGTTCTTGTGCCAAGGACATTTTGGCAGCTGCCAGACTGACACACACAACACTAGTCAACTAGAGTAACACCACGATAAATGTAATAGTTCAACCTTATCACAGGAGAAGATACAGGCCTTTTCCTCTCCATGAAGTTAAAAGGAATACTTCACCCACAAAGTGACCATTTGTATCAATTACTCACCCTGTGTTACCTGGAATTCTTGGAAAAAAACATTGTTTTTCTCTCATGCCTCCGCGGTGTGGCGAAAAATGGAGAATTGAAGTAAATGGGGGCCGCGTTTGACAGCAAAACTATATCAAAATATTTGTTTACATACTCTCACACAACTCGTGCAGTATAATCAAAGTCTTATATATCTAGTTGTATGCTCACTACCACCTCCCAAACACATGCATCTTTGCTAAAACTTTACTATTTAAACAGGCGCGCTACTTGTCTACAGAAAAAACTAATGGCCCGACTTCAAGGAACAAGCGGCGATGAAGGCCGACTGTTGCGTCTCCTCACGTTGCCTTTGTTTTGGCCGACAAGTTGCATTTGAACACACTGCAAAGACTACAGTCGACGGCCAGTTACCACGTACGTTTTGCGCCTTCGTGAGATGAAATAACTCTCCACACCAGCAGATCCCGGTAGTCTGTATTTGTCATTCAAAAAGGGAAACTGGAAGACCGAGGACTAAAGATGTACAAGCAGTTGTTATGATTCGTACAAGAAACAAAGCGACGTTTGCCGACCATCTTCACACCGCTCTCACTCACCACTTAGCTTCATTCCAGATGGCCGTGTCGTTGTGAAAATATCCGTGTATTGGAATGATCAGATGAGATGAAGATGAAAAATGAGAAGAGCCTTCTGTGTTTTTCCTCTTGCCTTTACTCGTTTGCTTGCTTTCCTCATTCCCTTCCGTTTCTCTTCTCGTGCACAGATTCTTTTAAGCTGAACCGCCGATTAGGGTGATTTCTCTCACCGACAAGCTCCGCCGGCGATTCTCCGACACGGGCAGTCTGGAGCCGACGGTGCGAAACACCGAAAAAAACGGCAGATGCTCACCGACGGCCCCAAACTGTCTGACAGCCGACCATCAGCTTGGTGTGTCAGGGCCTTTAGTTAGTTTTCTTCAAGAATTCAAGGTAACACGGGGTGAGTAACTAATATACAAATTCATTTTGCGGGTGAAGTATTCCTTTAACTACCCATAACCTGGACTTTTAATAACCTGTAAGGCTTTGGTTTGAGGTTCCTACCTTGTGTTTCCACTGTGCTTTATGAGCAAGAACATTTTTGATATGTGTCATTGAAAAGAAAATGAATCAGGTCATTTGGTTGGCAAGTGCAGTTGTGGGACAGACAATAACAGAATAAGTGTGGCTCATATTGATGTCCTTTCTATGTTTACATATTTAAATGTCAATATCAACACATTAATGGAAGGGCTGCTGCTGGATTTTCTCCTGAATCAGAAAATGGGGGAGGTGCTGAGCTGATATATACTATACATACCAAAGTAACCCCATTGTTACTATAAAATGCCAGGTAATGAATCAGAATCACCTGTACACTGAACCTCACTTCCACACAGTGCTTAATGTTTTAGATAATATTATTAAGAGTCATTAATTGCATTTAATGTCCCTGAGAATACCTGGAAATTTAGTATCACCTCCTGAGAAGTGCTGAATTTTAGGGTTAGGGAATGTTGTGTATAAATATCCAATCCAGAGATTTTTACCGAACAACCAGTGAACAACACAAATCTCAAATCAGTCTTACTGGTGGCGTTGGTGCGAACGTAGATGATCTCGCTCTTGGCTCCGTGGACCTGGTGCTCGTCAGAGGCCGAGAGCTGCGTTTTCACCATGATGGCGTACTGCGTCCAGGGCTTCAGTGGCAGGATGAGATGACCCGGCTCAAACTGCTCTTTGTCCCCCTCCGTGGCTCGACGTGGAGGGTCCACGTCAGCGATCACCCAGCTGTTGGAGCCGCAGGCGTCCTGCCCGTCAAACTCGGTTACGTTCTGAAAAGGTCTATTGTAGGGGAAAAACAATAACGGTATAAGAAAGAAACAATTGTTATATGTAGGCTGAAATTGTATTCCAGTTCAGAAAAGATATTAAGTTTCAGTTTGATGTTTTACAGCAATTTATCATTGTATTTATCTGAGCAGTCAGTAAAGGAATAGAGCTTATGGAGGGAGGAGATTCAGGATATTTTCTAGATTTTACTACTTTGTAGAGCTATCAATTAAAACAAACATCAGGTTGAAACAAATGAGAACTAAAAAATAGTCTCTTCAAATGAATTCAACTGTAAAATGTATTGCAAGATTGAGGTTTAGTTCATGCGTGGTACCTCACTGAAGCCAACAGGTGACTTCATTGGTTGATGTGGCAACGTTACTGCAGGCGTTTTGAAAAGACAACAAACAGCCTGATCTTCCTGCACGAATTTTCCATCTATAGTTTTAAATCTAGGGCTGTCAAAGTTAACACGATGATAACGCATTGATGAAACTTGCAGTTTTGAGGTTGTAGCGGGCTCAAATTTAAAGAGTGGCATCATATGAAACTAGAAAACCTCAGGAATCCACCGGTACCAATCATGTCACACTAGCTTGTCATGAAGGAGGGTAAATAACGCTCCAAACTAAACTTTGGGGAGGAAAAACTGGCTTGGCCATTTTCAAAAGGGGTCCCTTGACCTCTGACCTCAAGATATGTGAATGAAAAGGGGTTCTATTGGTACCCACGAGTCTCCACTTTACAGACATGCCCACTTTATGATAATCACATGCAGTTTGGGGCAAGTCATAGTCAAGTCAGCACACTGACACACTGACAGCTGTTGTTGCCTGTTGGGATAGATAAAAAATGTGTGAATAATTTGCAGCTAATTGCACTAATTGAAAGCCCTAGTTGAATCCAAAATGCTTCCTTACATTACTTCTCAGTCACTTTGGTGTCATGGTTTGAAGACATGTTGTTCTTAGCTGTTTATATGTCATCTGTTATATATTATATATGATAATTATATGTTATATGATTTCTATTCAAGTGTTTTAAATGAGTCAGTGAAGCAGGAAATTACATTGCCACTATCCGTTAGATTTAACCGATGACTCTATTCATCTTTTTCTTATCTATAAAGTACTTAAGCAGCTGAAAACAATATTTGTCTGGCAGAGATCCAACTCTGATTGTGACTGATGGCTGAAGAGTTACTCACGCTTCTTTGTAGAGCACCATGAAGCCCAGCAGGTCTCTGAAGTCTGGAGGCCAGAAGGGTTCCCACTTGACCATTATTTTATCGCTCATGGTTCGAATCTGGGTAAACTTCAACACATGGTTCTCGCCTGAGAAAAGACATTAATCAGTTAAAAGCGACGAACAGCAGAAAAAAGTTCAAAGTAAAGCGAGAAATTATGTTGTTTAAGTTGTTAAATCTCTGTTATTGGGAGATATCAGTGAAGAAACATCTGCTTTTGTTGATTTGGTGTGAAATATACCGAAGTCCTGGAACAGCCGCTCACCTCCACCTACACAATCATTCTAAGTAGATTAAGGACGCGTTCACACCCTGTTTGGTGAACAAACTCAGGTCTGTTTGTCCGGTTAGTACGGTTCTTTTGGGCTGGTGTGAAAGCTGTCGATTGAACCCTGGTGCGGACCAAACAACCGGAGTCAGCTTCGAAGCGGACTCTGGTGCCAGCCAGACCACAACCACAGGATGTTATGATAGCAGATATGTGATTTTAGCATGATTTCAAAAGCTCAACTATAATAAAACCTTCTGCTGATTGTGAAATCTGTTCAGGGAGTGATCTTATACTTGATCTGTATAAGGCCATGTATATATTTGTGGTAACCATGGTAACACGTACAAGTCAGCACTGGTGTTTTTCCTGATTAATAGCTGTTAAAACCTGCTGTGCTTTTATCCGACTCTGTGTACTTTGTAAGTTCATTAAGTTCATTAAAAACGTGCGACAGCGATCGCACAGTAATAAACCCTGAATCATTACCGTCTCCAACCTGTTAGTCATTATTCATAACATGTGGTCGATTTGCAGTCTAATAATACTGCTTATAATCAGTGGTTTCTTCGTGAGCTCTATGTGACATCATAGAACATAATTAAAACACATCAGAGGCATTTAAGTGCTGCTTACACTTCTGTCAGTCACCTGAATTTGATTTCCCCACGTGGGTCCTGATGATGCAGGATGACAATCGCCAAACTGTCCAATCAATGTGTTACCTGACTGACAGTCAGTCTGTATAGAGAGCTCCAGGGATGGCATATTTTTTGTAGGCCAACCAGGAAGTTAGCATCACCCTGGTTCCCTCAACAAAAAGCCAATGGGATTTAGAAAATAAGCTCTGTGGCAAACAACAACAAACGTTTATGAAACTTACACGTAGCAAGATAACTTTCACAATCGAACACCCCTTTTATGATTTTTTAAGCGTAAATGCAATCGCCAGAGGTAAAAAGCTAACGTTAGGCTATAGACGAACTACACCACAATTGCATGACTTCAAAGTCACCTCCACTAAGCTAAAGGTGGACTAGTGTACGGCGTGATGACGTTTAGTAGTCTCATGTAGCCATTTGTTGGCAAAAGTGAAAATATAAAACTTCAAAATTCACGAGTGGTGTATCTACTGCCGTATTTTATATTGTAGAACGAAATGTTAAAATCTCTTCAGCTTGTGTTAACCACAGGCCTTATTTCAGGCATCTAACTAAAAACCCATTGACGTCCAGACAAGGGAACCTCTTGGTTCATTTGTAAAAAGTCAGTGTGAACAGGAACCAGACAAAAACGTCAACAATATATCTTGTAAAGCATCAGGAGTTAAGATAAGACCAGAGGTTTTACAAGGTTTTCCAATGTATCAAAAACATATAAAAGAGAGATTATCCCCTCGTCTCAATCTATATAGAAGCACAGTGAACTCATCCCTGCATCTCTTAACTTGAATCGAACATGTGGTTTAAGACGGAAAGGACAAAAATAGCCTACATCACTGTGACCATGTTGGCAGTTATTGGTGCTTTGCTCTGTTGGTTGTTCCTAGTTAATCTGTGTGACATTTGCAAACATAGAAGGACAGGAAATGACCATCACAGCAATAACTAGGATTATGTTTGCGTCTGTACCAGCGGTGCCTCTTGTGTTTTCTGCTACCATGGTAACTCATTCAACAACTGACATGTCCTCAGAGCAGAGGGTTTCTTACATGAGGCCTGGTCTCCATTGGTCTTTGAGGCGATGTCGTTCTTGACTTGACGCTCTTTGGTCCCCGTCACGTCCTCCATCTTGCGGATCTCGGACATGCAGAGTTTGGAGTTGTAGTGGAAAAACATGCGTCCCTGCAGGATGGTCAGCTTGTGTTTGGACCAATCCCAGAGCTGCCGCAGGTTCTGGTTGTCCAGAGCATAGAACGAGTAATTCCTGGAAAAGAACGCACAAGATTTCATGATATATGTGACATTTAGCTGAGGATATTATTAAAGAGGAACATCAATAGAAACATATTTCAGCACGGTTAGTCTACAATTTGCATCATATGCCTATCCTTTGCCATTTCTGCTGTAAGTGTAGCCCATTGTGCTACAAGCGTCTTCCACCTCGTCTGAATGAAGCCTCATATATGATTTGTCTAACCAAAAACAGTTACCACAGAAAGACATTTTGAAAAGGTCAGTCCTTCCGCTTTTAACTCATAATTACAGGAGGAGGCTCTGACATGGCAAGGGTGAGATGAGTTTCAGAGGACGGAGTCTCACCCGATTTCCTGTTCCTCTCCACGAATAACATGGAGTTTGCGGAAAAAAGAGAGGGAGACGAGGGCGTAGGAACGTCGCACTGTCAGGTAGCCAGTGATCTCCTCCAGCTGGCCCAGGCTGGCCTCCAGTTCAGCTGCTATGTTGTCTGCAGAAAAACCAAAAGACACAAGAAGTGACTTCGGATTCTACAGCTCACTTACAGTAGTAGAAACACTCCCAGGCCGCTGTTCTTTTCTGCTGTGTTTTCAATTTGGTTTCATCTTTTTTTCTTTTAAATCACTGTCTTCTGAATTATATAAAAGATGGAAATAGGTGCCTATAACATATAAGGTGTTAGAAGACAATTATTATATTTAACACCCTTCATAGTTTTAGGATATATGGGGTACAGTTTAGTATCAAATGATGATGTGCTTTGTTATGTTACTGTATTTTACGGTCTGGTGAAAATATTTAATCAAGATTAATCCCACATTGTTTTATTTGTTCAAAATGTACATTAAAGGGAGATTTGTCAAGTATTTAATCCTCTTATCAACATGGGAGTGGGAAAATATGCTTGCTTTATGTAAATGTATGTATATATTTATTATTGAAAATAAATTACCAACAGAAAACAATGACAAATATAAATATAAATATAACCCTCACAAGTACTATTAAGTAAGTACTAAGTAAATACTCGTTTTTAGTCCATTAAAGCTTTTATTTTGTCATGGCTAAATTTAAAATCCACAAGCATAAAGGTAATAATTCAAAAGATTTGGAAATCATCTCTATTTGTTTGCTTTATATCATTTTTATTTGTTTGTTTTATGTATATTGATGTTTTATCGTTTAAACTGCTTGAGCTCATCTAATTGTATAGGGGTTCCCACAGTTTTCACATTTTAAACTTTATCTTATTTCATTTAAAATTTATGCTGACGTATGTTCGACTGTTTGTTCTTTTGATGTAATTTCCTGGTTTCGTGTAATGTCAACCTGTCTCTGTGCATCTGTTGTGTTGATCAGTTGTGTACCGTCATCTCATTCCACCAAACAAACCCCAGATACTCACTTCCTCCACGCAGGTTGATGACGAGGCTCCCGTTGAGAACAGTGCAGCCTCTCAACTCCTGGGCAGCCGTGACGGACTCCACAGTTTGCAGACCCATACAGACCTTGGGACAAAGCCCTGCGCAGGGAGTGCAGTTGAGTCTACAGAACAAAAGGAAAACAAACAACACTGATTAGAAAATTATTTCAGGAAAATGTGTGCATGACAACAACATGTGTTGGTGCTAAAGACTACAACTCGGAGATGTGTCTTGAAGTAATTTTCCACCTTTTTAACGATTCTCCTCAACACAGAAATACCAGAACCTTAAGGGGAGACACTACAGGTGAACAGGATAACATTTTTAACTACTATATGATATATATATACTGTATATTAGCCTTTATTTAACCAGGTTGGTCTCTCTTTAACAAGGGAGATCAGGCCAAGAATAACAGCAACACATAGTTTCAACAATTAACATAAAAGCGATTAGAATACAATTTTACCATAGATTCAAACTCGTTGAGGGTTATCATATTTTTAAGCTTAATATCAGCCTGTAGATGCAGTAGGTGCAGAGAATCTAAAAGCTTTCTTTCGCAATTCAGTTCTGATTTTTGGGAACAACAAAACACAAAAAGTTCTGCAAAGGGAGATTGTAATTTCCGTAATTCAAATTTTAAAGAGAAGATAAGTAGCTTAGTAAATAAAAACTTACCAATGACTGAGGCGACATGTACATAAAGCACGCCAAGTAACTTTTGAGTATAAAACACAATGGTGAATAATAAACAGTTTGTAATAAATAGATATCACCATGAAACCTCCCCAGTTGATTACTTGCATTAAGAGAATTATTTTTTGTATTACAATTTTTCTGAAATGTTATGTTTAAATATGCAAATGAGGCATGATCTAATGCTAACTTTTGGTGAATTTAGGAGAAATCTGCAGATGTAAATAGACAAAGTAGTAAAATCAACACCTAATTGTGTATTTTGGATGTTTCCTTTCCACTAGTCTGAAAGAAGACATGTTATGGAATATATCTGGAGAACATATCTCTATGGTGGCCGACGTGAAAACGCAAATGACCCTATCTAGAGCTCTTGTGAGAGTAGTGTACGTCATTTTGAAAAAAACAGATTTAGTGCTTAGTGCGTGTGTACGTGGGAAGTGAGTGGTGAAGCAAGAGAGAGAGTGGCGGCGAATGTGTGATGTGAGTGAACAAGTGAGCTAGTGGAGTTGAAGACAGAGTTAGTTTAGCTCTGAGAATATCAAAGCGAATGCACAGTGGAAGTTACAGTTTGTGCAGAAATAAATGGTTTCCCGTGTCTTGTTTCCCGGCGGCTGAGTAACGTTATCGACTCCGGCCCGAGCAGGAAAAGTTAACACAGTTGTTTGTCCGTTCTGGGCTACTATAGAAACGTGGCGGCAGGCTCCGTGAAGAGGACCCGCTCCCTATGTAGGTATAAACGGCCTATTCTGAGGTAACGAAAACACAACGACTCTTATTATCAGATGATTATACACTAAAGAAAACATAGTTATGAATATCATATTCCATTTCTGCCAATAGATCCCCCCAAATGTTACACACTGTTCCTTTAACATCTGTCTCTTCTTTTGCTGAACATCGCTGCCTGTTGTGGCTGAATGCACTGATAGAGCTGTGAGATTAAACTAAAAGAGTAAAGTTGTGGGCCGGACGGATAAACAATGAGCTGAAAGGCGCTAAAACGCTCCGTAGAGCTGAGAACTAAAGAGTTGGGTGATAAGTCTACTATAAGTGACACCCTTTTACAAACAAGTAGTGATGTGATCTACTCCAAAGCTATTGATCCTAGCTGCTTCACTGCATGCATAACAAAAACACTGAAAATAAAGCTTTCCTCAACTTTTGTTTTGAATTAACTGAAAAATGAACTGACCCCAACCCTTCACCTTAGCAACCGAGCTAAACAACCTGGCTTACGTAATGCTTTCATAACAAGTCTCTTCTCATAACAGGTATATGGTTATGGCTTTGTGTGTCAACCATATTAACCCATTTCCTGAAAAGCCGTCTGTTCAATCCCCACACTCATAATGCGGCGAGAGCAAACTTTGATGAGGTAAAATCCAAAGTACACAGCGGCAACCTCTGCAACCTCTCAGATTCACACAGCAGAGCGAGCAGATATCTCTGAGCGGAGACACGTGCTGCAGAGGAGTTAAGGCGTGGATTAGACAATGACGGGCTGTTTGCTCAGGGCTATTGTCCTGATTGTGTTAAAAGTATTTTTTTGCCGCTGGCTGGTTTATGAGGTGAGAATGCCTTTTGTTTTGTAACAGTTGAGTAAGCTGGCAGGACAAATACAGAAGAATGTGGCATTTCTTTTGTGAAAGCAAAATAATGGAAGCTGGTGGTGATGTGTTAATGTCACTGCATGTCTAGTCTAAATACATGAGCCACTTCTAAATGAGATTAATGACAGCTTTCAACAACAAAACAAACCACCCATGTGACACAAACACAAAAGATAAAATAGCTGAGGAGTGTGTCTGTGTCGTGCGAGTAAAGATTGTGGGCATTGTTTCTTTATCTGGCTCACGACGCGCCTGATCTATCTTGACCTTTTTCCCTCTCTAGTGCCACATCTGCACTTTCAGCCGAGACACTCATAACGCCTTGGAGTACACCGCTTATCCACAAAGCACTTTCATTTCCACAGCTAAGTTTAAAGCCAGCGACGGGAGAGAGATGCCAAAAAGAAGAAGAGATGGGCCATAAGGGGAACAGAAAGGGAGTCAAAAGGCTGAGGTAGGAGTGCCGCAGGGTTCACCACAGGTCAACAGTAGCCTGAAGGTTTAGATGAGATTGTTGATCACCTGGTAAGAAGTGATCAAATCCTTTTAACGAAATTTGTTCAAGCATTATTTCAAAAATTCCACTTAGGCTACACATGTGCAGTGAAGGCAAAAGGAAATTATACAATCATATAAAAATATTAAGGCTGTCCTCGACCAAAGAAATCCTTAGTCGACTAACACTCACACGACTTTGTCGACTAAACGATTAGTTGATTTAATCGACAGATCTGTTTCTCCACAAAGAATCGCACAAAAGCACCACTTTAAATCTTGTGTTTACCATTAACTTTACATAACTGTCTTAGAAATAATTAGGGCTGTCAAAGTTAACGTGATAATGCGTTAACGCAAATTCGTTTAAATGCCACAAATTTCTTTAACGCATAAATGCAACTTGTGTTTTTTAACTAACCTCTTTTAAAAACCGAAGGGCGGTCGATCTTTCAGAAGTTGTAGTGGCTTTTAAAGCTAGAGTGAATATACTGATAACATATGCAACTGAGTCATTTCTTAAAGAAAGAAAAAGTCAAATATTCTCAGATTCTAGCTACTTAAATGTGAATTTCTTTCTGGCAATTAGTTGACTAATTGCTATTTTTTTGTCTTAATCGACTTCTTTAGTCGATTAGTCGTTTTTATGCTTTTTTCATGCTGAATCTCTGGTAAACACAAGATTTAAAGTGGTGCTTTCGTGTGATTCTTTGTGGAGAAACTCAGTTTTACAGATCTGTGGATTAAATCAACTAATCTATTAGTTGACAAAATCATTTGTGTTTGTCGACTAAGAATGTCTTTTGTCGAGGACGGCCCTAAAATCAAATTAAAGGGAGCTTCTCAGTCATTATTTCTGCTCAACAAATGAACACATCTGAATGTGTATGTCTTCTTTTTCTGATTCAAAACTTTGGATCTGAACTGTAAAAGAAAGTTAGAAGCACTCTTTTCTTTCACAACAATAGCACTTAAGCAAGACACTTCACCCTCATCTGCTCCAGTGGAGCCGGATCTGCTCAGAGAGTCCCACTAGAAACCTCTCAGGTGTGAATGTACAGTATGTAACTCCATGAATGTGAAGCTGCATGTTGTTTGAACAGAGATTACGTACTTTGGTAAATTCTCTGTGGACAAATAAAGGTTAAACACACATTACTTTTCCTTGTCATCGCTGGTGTCAGTGACAGACTGCCTGCTGGACTACGCTGCTGCAGTTGCTTACAGACCCTCTATCTCTTTGCAGCCAGCCAAGGGAGTCAAGGCCCTGCACCCCGGGGGACTGACAGTCTGCCATGAATGCCTCCCCGACTTCCTTGGTGTTTAACTGCCACCATGTCAACTAGTCAGTCATGTTGTAACAGAAGACAACAAGTCTTGAAAGATCCAGCTGCGTTTTCAACCTCTGCCTGAGCAGAATGATTAGGGCTGTCTGGAGTGTCTCGCGGGCACGCCCACGCTAGTCAGCAGCCCTGTCACGGTCAATAAAGGTGTCAAAGAGGGACGCGATAAAGGTCACCGGCAAGTCAACACAAGCACAACGCCCTTCTTTAGAAAGGGAAGTCTGTTTGGGTGCAGCTACGAAGATACACGCACAACAGGTTGTAAATTATACATATAGAGAAAAGGGAAAAAAACACTTGGCTGCACACTGCAATGCAGACACCAGCGGTTGGTAAACAACCAGCAATTTTGTTCAACGTGTGAGCCAAAAAAAAATTTAGGGGATGGATACAGAGTCAAAATCAGAAACGTAGATGTCCCAGGCTTCCTACTGCACTGAACCACTTTGACCCAGCTGCCGGTGGTCTCACACAAATGCTAAAAAGAGGTGGACATATATATAAAGAGCGCTGTCTAAACTCAGCAGGACCTTCAGTTCTTGCACTGTCACTCTGTCAATAAACACGGGCAGGACACTCAACTTTTTTCACAGATCTTTCTTTCTTTTGTTGTTATTGTTGTTGAGATTTCCACTGTTGTATCATTTGTTCTTATTGGACTACTTTGTGTACAATTGTCCGTTCTAAAGGCCCAGCGCAAAGACTATCAGCCGACGGCCAGTTAGCACGTACGTTCTGCGCCTGCGTGAGATGAAATAACTCTCCACCAGCAGGCGGCTCTGCTGTGCCGCATTACATTTCGCAATGACGCTCTCGTTTTGTCTTGTGTCATAAATCCAGTGCATCCCTTTTCCTTTACAGCGGTGCCCTTTCGCCTCGCTCAGCGGGTCAGGGACGGCTTCTCGGTGTGGGAGGATCCCCTAGTGGGAACTCTCCCCGGCGCTGGCTGGCCTTTGCCGGATGGATTTCCTCCGTGGTGGTGCGTCGCGACCGGCTCTAGGACAGCTTGGAAAGGCCCGGGGTGAAAGGTTGGGCATTACAGCAACCCTCACTTAGTGCTTGCTGTGTGATTATAATTAAATTGTTTACTAGAGCAGAAAGTTCTTCAAAGATCTAGCCTCTTAATTTTGCTCTCAAAGTGCACCAAATTGATGCATTTAATTTTAAAATGTACAAAATGTTCTTTGCAAATGCATGATGTGTCCAAAGTTTTTTTGCCATAATCGAGCAGCCCTAAATATACCAATGAAATGATTACTGCATAATACCTGGGAGTCTTCTTAATAATAATGAAAGAATTAGATGTTTTTTTAGGGAAATAAACACATGTAGGAGAATCAACAAGCCGCCTATGTAAAGGCCTGGGAGGATTAAATATTGACGTATATGTGAATGTGTGTGTGTGCATGCAGAATATTAAGCCAGCTACACCAATCACACATTGTTCCAACAGACCATCAAGAGCCCATCAGAGCGGCCCACGAGTGTCCACTTACGAGGAGGAGTTGACGGTCGTGTAGCCGGAGGGACACTCTGGGATGCAGGCACCGTTGTGGATGACGTACTCGTGGCAGTTGGGGCTCTTGCTGCGCTCCTTCTCCCGCTCCTTCTCCCGCTTGCATCTGTTGTGGAGATCCTGGCAGAAGGAGAAGGGGACGCAGCGCCAGCCCTTGTAAGTGAAAAGGTTTTCGGGGCAGCGCTCCACACAGTTCTCCTCGTGCTGGAGGCCGCGGCAGGCCACGCAGTGATCGGCTGAGTGGGGCTTCGTGCAGCCGCCCAGGCACTGGTCGTGGCAGCACTGGTCATCCTTGGTGCAGGCTCGATGTTTACACTGAACAGGACACACTGCAGGTGAGAGAGGAAAAACAAAGTTAGTGAAGCAACGACGAGACAAGTCAAAGAAAAGGTTACTTGGTCAATTTAAATGTATAAGTATTAAGGACTGAATGCAGGAAGAGAGACACATGAAACAGAAGCTTATCAGCATTCAAACACCTACATAGTATTTCAGTTCCCCAAGTGACACAGGTAACTTTAATCTCCAATGACAATATATCTTTATATCTCCATCTCTACAGAAATCAGCGGGAGTAAAATCCCTCCTCGCTGCACTAGCCAGCTGCCCAGACGACCATCTGTCATTGGCCAACAAGCATTTTGAGTACAAACAGCAGGGATCCATCCAGCACTAGTTGAAAATAGACGGGACACATATCCAGAAGAAGGCTCGGTGAAAGTGAGACAGAGAGGGCAAAAAATGCCATTTGAATGAGACGCGTGCAAGATGTCTTTTATTGGTTCCTTTTTTTGTTCTTTTAGAGGCTTTCAAGCACATTTCATAACTGACTACACTAATATAAAATGTAGTTAATGCAACTATAATAATAAAACTTTATTTATAGAGCACTTATCAGAAGAAAGAACAAAGTGCTTCACAGAGAGAAAATGAAATAAAATACCAAAGTGAATGATAAAATACAGGAATAGCAAGATTGAAATAATAAACAATAAAATAAAAATCAATGAAATAAACAGGCAGCTCAGATAAAATCAGGATATGCTTTTTCATAAATGTAAGTTTATAGAAGAGACTTAAAGCTGCAGTAGTCAGAATATTTTTGGCATCATTGGGCAAAAATTCCATAAATAACCTTTCAGCATATTGTAATTCAAGTGTTCAAAGAGAAAACTAGACTTCCGCACCTCCTCATGTCTCTGTTTTCAGGTTTTAAAAAATCTAGCTTGTGACGGGAGACTTTGACCAATCACAGGTCATTTCAGAGAGAGAGAGTTCCTATTGGCTGTGCTCCGGTCATGTGACCGGTGCTTGGCGTTCCTTCAAGAGGTCTCAACATGGCTGCCGGATCACAATCTTTCTCATTTTACAGCTAAACAGTACACTACAAGATGTTTCTGAAAACATTTGAGGCGAGAAATGGGCATTACAGTAACAGAATATTGATTCATATTTGATCAGCGCTGCCTAGTTTGACCGTTTGATCGGAGATGCGAGTGATTGACAGCTGCTCAGAGACGACAGACTCCAGCTTGACTCTGATTGGTTGTTTTCCCCCGGTCTGTGAAATCTTGCAGATGCCATTAGGAGCACCGGAGGACACAGAGGAACATGATTTTTTTTCGGATTACCTGTCTGTCAGGATATAGTGACCGTTTTATAAAAATAACTTTTTTTAATCATATTTGCTCCAATTCTTCCCTGCTTTAAAAGAAGACACTGACTCAGACAGCCTTATTTCCTCCAGCAGGTTGTTCTAGATCCTCAGGGCCCTGAATGTCACTTTTTGTGTTGTGTTATTTAAATTCAAAAAAAGAAGAAAAAAAACTCTTGCAGCACCATTGCCTGTCCTCAAGGTGACTTTGGGAACCACTATGATAGATATACAGTAGATATATCACAACATCTATTTAGATATGGCAAATCAAACATCAAAGTGTCTGGTTGATTAGTGCTGAAACAATTATTTGATTAATCAATAGATAGGAAAATAAACAAGAATTGTGCCAATTGAAATATCATTCATCAAGCAAAAAAGGACAAATATTCAATGGTTCCAACATCTGAAATGTGCAGATTTGCTGCGTCTCTCTGTTTTATATCTGATTGATTGATTGATTGATTGATTTAATTATTCTTTTTTTTTTTTTTTTTTTAGAGTTGTTCCAATACCAATACCAGTATCAGAAATGCGTCCGATACTGCTCACTGGCCACATTATTGCGAATACAAAGCCCTAGTACCTGTGAGGGTTTCTGGACAATATTTGTCATTGTTTTGTGTTGTTAAGTGATTTATATATACACACATTTGCATAAAGCAGCATATTTGTCCACTCCCATGTTGATATGAGTATTAAATACTTGACAAATCTCCCTTTAAGGTACATTTTGAACTGATAAAAAAATTAATTTGCGATTATTCATGGCCAATCATTAAATATTTTAATTGATTGACAGCCCTAGTTTAGACCATTATGTCATTTGACCATTTCTCCCTGAAGTTGAGGGATAAGTTTCACAGTGAAGCATGTTATGAAAGAATCACTGAAAATGTAATACTTTTGGGTTTTGGACTGCTGGTTGGACAAAACAAGGCAGATGAAGGTGTCACTTTGTCTTCTGGGAAATTGTGATGGACATTTTTTTCATTATTTTCTGATGTTTATATTGTAGATTACATCATTAATGGAAAAAAATAACTAAGATCAACTGATAATGACAATAATCCTTAGTTGAAGCCCTGCAGTTGTTGCACAACACTGTGTTGCGATTTACTATATCCAAATAATCTCACATAGTCATTACAGTGACACACGATATATATCCATGCATTGGTAAACCCAAATCATCTAAAGCAGTTAAACAAAGGCCTCTTTCTAGCAACATGACCTACACAAGCTCTTTGTAGGCAGGCAGAAGATATAAACACTGACAGAAAGATAAAGTGTCCTCACAGTCACACAAACCGAAGTTCAGCGGTGTTTTTGGGGGCGTAAACGCGATCAACTAAGGACAGAGACAAGTCTGAACGCTGGCTGTTTGTGCATACGTCTGCATGTGTGTGTGTGTGTACGCCTGTAAATCAGCCTGTTACATAACATTAGACTCTCAGGATCGGCGTGTGTGTGTGTGTGTGTGTGTGAGTATGTGCATCAGAGTTTGTGTGTGTGTGTGTGTGTGTGTGTTGTGGTCTCGTTGTAGGTGTGAGGATGGACGGAGGCTTCTCAGAGGTAAACACAGCTGACTGACCTGCCTGCTGAGATTAGCTTGCCATCCACGAGGGCCACATTAAGACGGTTGGACAGCAGGGGAGATAATCATCGCCGAGGTTAGGGGCGGGTTACAGGTCACAGGCCGTAAAGTTGTGAGTATGTGTGTCTTTTATGGGTCTGAGCTAATATTCAGTCACATAAACCAGAAACAAGAAGTGAAATGTGGGTGCTGTACTTCCCATTACAGGAGACAATTAATCTCTTGTTTGCTTCCTTTTCTATTGTGTCCAAAACTGCTCGGTTTCATTAGTGTCGCGAGGTCAGCCGTTAAAGAACAATACAACACGGACCCCCTGTCTTACATTCACGGAGGTAAGCTCTTGAAGCTCACGGAGAGCGTGTGCTTGGGGCGGCAGCAACATGAGAATGGCAGTGTGAGGGGGGGGAGGCTAAAGGGGGCATGGTGCTAGAAAAACAAATGATATAACCACCTTTTATCTACGTCAGCCTGCTAGTCGAAATAATCTGCCCCGCCATGGGATTTACAAAGAGCACTGAGGATGATTACACACTGAAAAATGTCCTCTTGTTATTATGTTTTTCCTTTTATTTCAAAACCTGCCCTTCAACTTTTCCTCAAACGTATGGACGCAAACACACACCCACACACACACACACAAACACACACACACACACACACACACACACTATACACAAAAGCTTTGCTGTGTGCGTTCACTGACTCCCGATCCTGCAGCACGGCTCCATGTCGGAGCACAGGCCCAGCAGCAGATCCACCCTCAGCCTTAGCCAATGTGTTGGCTAGCTGTAGAAGCTAGCCATTCAAATGGCCTCTCCCATCTCCAAGGAAGACAGGCGCACAGTTTAACCCTTTGTGTCCCTCTCTCTTTTTTTCCTCTCAGCCAGTCAGACGGTATTAAAAGCAGCAGCAATGGGAGGTATGCAAAGAAAAAACAGCACGAGTAACAGGCTGGAGCTGCTCACTACTACGAATCGGCTGCTTTTCTGCTAATCTAAAGCACAAGTCGTTCCTATTAAGTGCTTCAGATTTTTTTTCTTTCTTTGTCATGCTCATAAATCTTGCCAGAAGAAAGAACAAAGTGCTCCGGGAAAATCTTTTTATACAGAAGTCCTTGTTGAGAGAAGCGTGGTGCATTCAGTAGTAAATGGGTTCAAACTCGTGCTGAGACAATCATGTTATGTTAGTATTGTGCTGAGCAGCTCGGTGCCTCGGGTGATGCATCATGCCTCATCATGTCCACAACTCATTAGCAGGTTTTACAGACTTCCAACGGCCCGGGAACAACTTTTCATCCAGATATATCTGTTTGAAAAATTGATGCCTCCTTTTACAAACTGATTGAGAAAATAAGCTAGGGCTGCAACAAACTGCTTGGTATTTCCTCAACTGATCACAAACTTCCTCATTTTACAGCTAAACAGTACACTACAAGATGTTTCTGAAAACATTTGGGGGGACAAATAGGCATTACAGTAACAGAATATTGATTCATATTTGATCAGCGCTGCCTAGTTTGACCGTTTTATCGGAGTTTGCGAGTGATTGACAGCTGCTCAGAGACGGCAAGGCTCCAGCTCGGCTCTGATTGGTTGTTTTCCTCCGGTCTGTGAAATCTTGCAGATGCCATTAGGAACACCAGAGGACACCGGAGGACACTGAGGCACACGATTTTTTTCAGATTACCTGTCTAATGCATTACTGTCAGGATATAGTGACCATTTTATAAAAATAACTTTTTCTTAATCATATTTGCTCTAATTCTACCCACTGCTGCGATTAGTTGTTTGATCTATAAAATGTCAGAAAATGGTGAAAAATGTCGATCAGTGTCTCCCAAAACCCAAGAAGAAATGTCTTGTTTTGTCCACAACTCAAAGATATTCAGTTTACTGTCAAAGAGGAGTAAAGAAACCAGAAAATATTCACATTTAAGAAACTGGAATCAGAGTTTTGACTCTTTTTCTTAAAAAATGACTCAAACCGATTCATCGATTATCAAAATAATTGGATATCAATTAAATAGTTGTCAACTAATCAATTAATTGTTGCAGATCTAAAATAAATAATGATAAAATATAAGTAAGTAAGTAATATAAGTATTTCAGACACTTTGTTGAGCATTTTTTGCCCAATGTTCAGTATATTTTTGAATGATGTCCGGTGAAAATATTTCTTTATAAATGGATGTGTATTAATTTGAGTTACTGTAGCTCCATTAAATGTTGCTGCAGGTCTTTTAATTATTATTCAATAAGGATGTTGACTACATTTTGGTAACAGCAGGCGCGACAGGAGCGCAACCTCCCAAGCACATTGGAAAGAAAAAAAGCGTCACAGCTGGCATTTTCCACGCATTCTTAGACGCGGCATGTGTACGGACCCTAAATCTATTAATCGATTAGTCAACAGACCTGAACTATTTTGATAATCAATTAATCACTTCAGTTGTTTTTTCTGCTTTTCTCTGTATTATATAAGTTTAAATTAAATATGTTTGGATTTTGAACTGCTGGTTGGACAAAACATTCAAAGACATTCTCAGAACTTGTGTTGGGCTTTTAAATTTTTTTTTTTTTACATTTCAATCTGAGTATATAATAATAATAGATGATGAAAATACTTGTCTGTTGTAGCAACGCAAATGTTACCTGATGTTTTTTAACAGAGGCACCATAAAAAAAAAAAACACAAGGGTTAATGTGGGTCAGTCAATTTCAGTGACTTCAAACATGCACTGGGTGCCACCTGAGAGAACAAGCGGCCAACCACTTTCATGAAGCACCAAAACAAACCAATCTCTGTCCAAAAGATTTGTACAGCTCACTCTGTCAGCAGCTGACTTGGCCATGTGTGTCTGCTGAGCTGAAATCAATGCTGGCAGACAGTTGATCCTAAATTAGCGGTATTATTCGCTATCAGACACCACAGAGGCTTTCACAATATCAACAACAGTGACCACACTGAAGGAGATAGACTTGTTTCTTGTGTGCGTCTCAAAAATGTTTTCAGGGTCGGGACCCTGAAGACCTTTGAGAGTGGGGCCACCCCAAGCCATCTTTGATCTCACAAAGCGAGGAGGACGCTCAGGAGACTGGTTGTCATTCTCTCCTTAAAACATGCAAATCTCTAAATACAAGCCCAGTTTTCTTTATTATCATTACAGACCCTTCAGCTAGCGCCGCTCATGAAGAGCAGAGGTCTTTTCTCAGTGTGTCAATTAGTTATGCTCAGCTTGAGTTTGCTCTTGTCAGCATCTCCGCTACTTATCTTCCATTTGGACAGCGGAAAATCACCTGACAACAATAAATCAATGGGATTTTTGGGAGACAAGTGCTGGGTCGGCAGTTGGACTTAGGCCTGTTTACGACTTGGCTACATATACTTTTTTTTAAAGTCTTGAGGCTGAATGTGTATCTGAGCTCCTTATCCGTATTACTCTGGTTACTGTGGCACACTGTTCGGGACCTGTCTGATCTCTTGTCATGCAGTTTGTGCAAAGTGCAGCAGGATCACATGAAGGCTGCTGCAGAAATGCCTGGCTCTTTATCTCATCAGCACTTGAACGAGGGGGGCAGAGCCACACAATGAGATGCTAAATCCCCAAAGCCTGAAACAAACCAACAAACCAACACAACTCAAGGCCCCTGTGTGACAGAGAATAATACACCCTGTCAACTTGGAAATGGGAGTTGAAGAAACATATCTGCGCGGTCTGCCAGCTTCAACAACGTGGGGTGTCGAAAGGCAGAAAGAATCCACATCGCTTGCAAGGAATGACTCATACGGTTCATAAACGGTTCCTTGTCTGCTGTCTGCACCCAAACGCACACACACACACACTGAATGAAGAGTTATCTATTTCTATGTTTCTACCAACATCAAAAATGCACACCAGCTAGCCATTAGTAATGTACTTACCGTTCCCTAAACTCAGGGATTTCTTCCTAAAACGATGAGCCTCCGTACTTGTCATTAACCGCAACCCTCCCTAAAATCATTTTGTGGTGAGTTTTTCCAAGTTACTTTTTTTGGCAGTGATGAAACAGCAGCGTAATCAGGCTCTCTGCGTTGAGATCGTATTAGAACCCAGAAAATGCCAAACAGGATCGTGGTGGTGCGCTGGATGGTAATTAAAATTCCACGGCCATGACAAGGGTAGTATTTAGTTTCTTATGAAAGACGTTTTCTGCTGAAGGAACAGAAGAGAAGAATCTAAAGAAGAACAAATAAAGTGCTTTTTGAAAATGGCGATCTTTCAAAGTTTCTACACTTTCCACGACTTAAAACAAACTGACAGAATAAAAGAGAGCAGCAACCTGAGAACTGAGTTAACTGCCAAAAACTTTACTTTGAAGGTTGATTCATGTTTCAAATGTGATAAGGATTGCTTGGCACTCACTGCTTGTACAGCACAACAGCTGACTGGATATTTAGGGATGATGAGGTCATGCAATAAATATGGAAAAGGCAAAAAAGAAACGACTGTACTGCTATAGTAAATGCATATAGGGGTGTAACTAATGGCTTTTTAAATTAATGTATTATTTCAGTTTATAAAATGTCATGAATGAGTAAAAGATACGGGTAGAGGGAAATAGATACAGCTTATTGCAGCAATATTGTATCGATTGTATCAATCTTTTATTAAGCAAACTATGAACGTGTTAACAATCCGACGGGCCTGGCCGCTATTCTGTCTTTCGGAGGTTGTAGTGGGCTCAGTCTGAAAGATAGAGTGAAGATACTGGTGTCGTATAAAACTAGAAAACCTAAAGAATCCATTGGTACCAAACGTGTCATGTTAGCTTGTCGAGAATAACGCTCCAAAGTAGGGCTGTGTATTGGCCAGAACCTGGCGATACGATACGTATCATGATACAGGGGTAACAATTCCTGCTGCACTTTTTTTAAATCGAATTTTAGGAAAACGTCATAGTATAAGGACACACCACCAAAAAAAAAGTCACTATGTATAATGGCTACTATGGGGACTGACATCATCACACAGGAATACAATTGGATTCATTGGATCCACAAGAGTCTCAGCTTTATAGTGATACCCAATATATGCAATTCAAAGACTGTTTAGGGACCCCAGTATGCAGAAACATTCAATATACATCATTTTAGAACAGGCGAAAATAACACGTTTGTACTGCATGCAAAAAACTGCATGGTTTTTCCCCAAAACTGCATGTGATTATCATAAAGTGGGCATGTCTGTAAAGGGGAAACTTATCCATAGAACCCATTCCCATTCACATATCTTACAGTCAGAAGTCAAGGAACGTCTTTGAAAATCGCTATGCCAGTTTTTCCCCAAAATGTAGCGTAAATTTGGAGCATTATTTAACGTTCTTCGTGACATGCAAGTATGACATGGTTGGTACCAATGGATTCCTTAGGTTTTCGGCTACAACCTCCAAAAGACAGAAAAGCGTCCGGGTCGCTAGCGGGCTGCAGATTTTTAAGAGGTTGTCGATATTTTCTTACACCCCCTACTCCAAAGTTACGCTAAATTTTGGTGAGGAAAAACGGGCATGGCCCTTTTCAAAGCAGTCTCTTGTCCTCTGACCTCAAGATATGTGAATGAAAACTCTGAGATGAACAGAGTGAAAACTGGATCTTAGATAAAACAGATGTTGGCAAACTGTATAATTTGCAGTTGATAAAAGGTAATAAATTGCAATATATCTTATCACAAAACTCACAATAAGATTGTATCATGACTTAAGTATTGTAATAATATCATATTGTGGGGCCTCTGGTGATTCCTACTCCTAGTAAAAGATGCTAATCACAAGTTCTCAAAGATATGAAATTTGCAATATAGCAATCTAAACTTTATTCTGTTGCTAGAACTTTGAAATAAACCTATTTTATTACCTATTTTTAGACATTAGTGAATGTGTGCACCATGAAGGTATATCAAAGTTGTTAATTGATGCTAATTCAAGGTGTATATGTTTGTAGATATTATAACCACGGTAACAGTACATTGTAGATGGTACACGGTGCCGTCTCAGCCGCCGTTATAGCAGTTTTAACTGTACAGTATCAGAAGAACACAGAATGTATGTCTTAAAGCAATGGATGCACATATGAGTCAGACATCTGAGCCTCGTTTTTCTTTGCTCCTTTGTCCAATATGAATATAATAAATAACATCAGTCAACAAAAACATTTCTAGTTCTATAACAGAATCAAAATCCCCGATGGTTCCCTTCGTGTGATTACTGGTCCGTGCCCTGATAATGTCTGTCATTAATAAAGAGCTGCCTTGTGGTTTCCTCTCTACTAGTGAGGAACAGATGTTATACAGTCAAACATGCCCCTGCCTACTGCAGCTCCCTCTACACCTTTAATAAGAATGAGATGGCGGCGAATGAAGACGGATGGACGGCGAGACAAAAACAATAAACAATGAATCAATTCATTGAGCGGAGGACATTTGTGTTGTTGACTTTGAAAAGAGTCCTGCATAGACAGGAACGTCCGACATGATACAATGTTAAATTCTCTATAAAAGGAAGTGATTAACATCTAATTAGACCTAATTAATTACTTTATTATGACTTAAACAGCCCCAGGCTTTGCTGACTGAAGTCAATCCAGATACAGTAGACGTCTCACATTTCTGAGTTTATATAAGCTGAGGGTAATTACTTATAATCAAATATTTATCAGTAAAAATAACTAAATTGTGTAGATGATGAGAGGAAAGCCGAGCGGTTAGTCAATTAGCTGAGAAAAAAACTTTTTGATTAATAACTCAATTAAGTAATTTATTAACCAAAACCACCAAACATTCTCTGTTTCCAGCATCTCAAGTGTGAAGGTTTGCTCCTTCTCTTTGTTTTAGATCATTGTAAAGACTGGTTTGGAAATGTTTGGTTGATTAATCGATTATTTGATCAACAGAAAATTAATCAGCAGCTATTTTAAAAATTGATTAATTATTTGAATCTTTTTTCATGCAAAAATGCCAAATATCTGCTCGTTCCAGCTTCTCAAATGTGAGTATTTGCTCCTTTTCTTTATATTATAAGATAACAATAATGTTCTCTAGGAAATGATGACGGGAATTTATTAATATTGTCTGTTATTTGATAGACAGAACGATGAATTCATTAATTGAAAATATCTGGGGTGTCTTGATCAAAGTAATTCTTAGTTGACTAACACTCATTTATTGGTTGATTTAATCAACAGATCTGTAAATCTGAGTTTCTCCACAAAGAATCCCACAAGCACCACTTTAAATCTTGTGTTCAACAGAGATGTGCTCACAAATTTCTTGGAAATCATTCAGCATGAAAAAAGCATAAAAAACAACTAATCGACTAAAGAAATCTTAGTCAACTAAAAACCAAAACGACCAATTAATAATTAATTAATGGACTAAGAGGGGCATTGCGATGGGCATTTACATTTGATCTACTAATAGAAAAACATAACTGACAGATTAATTGATCATGAAAACACCTGCTAGTAGCAGCACTAAACCAAGAAAGACAGATTAGCAGGGGCAGAGATTCACTTAGTGTGAGCTGTGTTGCTTATGTTTATCGTTTTATGATTTATGATCAGAAGAAACAACATGAAAAAGTGATACTTTTAAACTCATTTCATTGATTTAGTCTTGTCTGACACAGGAAAACCAAGACAGATATCAGTCAGGACCGATAATCGCCATTCTGACGTCTAAATATTCAATAATGCGTCAAAACACAAATGAGGAAGATTAAGACTCAGACACGGACTGTATTCAATCTCATTTCAATTAAAAGAAAATTAAGTATGTCACAGAAACAGATTAAACTTATTACCTGAACGTGACTTTTTAAAAAGCAATGGCTAATGACCCGGGTTTATTTGTCTAATTCTTTCTACCACTAACAACTCGTCAGCTGGTCTGACTCAGCAGCAGCGGGGCTCGGTTGAGACGACTCGAACAGCAACAGGAAACGTAAACAATTTCATTAACCATCCTCGGCCTCCGTTAATAGAACAAAAACACACAAACAACATGGAAAAGCACTTTTTGTTTTTAATGTCGCCCTGCCGCCGCTGTCATCTGAAGGCAGGATATCCAGTTTGTCCGTGACTGGAATAGAAATGATAAACACTGTGCACTCATTGATGGTCAATTACACTGCCTGCTTTACAGGCAAATGACGCACGCCACGGCCTTGAATCTCAATTTCCTTCCAGCTCAGTGTCAGGCTGAAATAATGACTAAGTCTGTGGTTGACTTTGATTACCTGTTATGACATCATGTCACATTTACGTCATTAATGCAACGCCACGACGCGGTTTGTCTTTCTCCAAATCAAAAATTAAATCAACGCAATTAATCTTCTTGCTCCGCAACGCACCATCTCTGGACTGCTTCAAAAGACTTCTCAAAACCCACCTCTTCACCAATAGAATATGTGGTAATAACTAGGGCTGTCAATCGATTAAAATATTTAATCGCAAATCACCCATTTTTTATCCGTTCAAATATACCTTAAAGGAGATATGTCAAGTATTTAATACTCTTATCAACATGGGAGTGGCCAAATATGCTGCTTTATGCAAATGTATGTATATATTTATTATTGTAAATCAATTAACAACACAAAACAATGACAAATATTGTCCAGAAACCCTCACAGGTACTGCATTTAGCATTACAAATATACTCAAATCATAACATGGCAAACTGCAGCCCAACATGCAACAACAGCTGTCAGTGTGTCAGTCTGCTGACTTGACTATGACTTGGCCCCAAACTGCATGTGATTACCATAAAGTGGTCATGTCTGTAAAGGGGAGACTCGTGGGTACCCATAGAACCCATTTTCAGTCACACAGTTCAGAGGTCAAGGGACCCCTTTGAAAATGGCCATGCCAGTTTTCCCTCGCCAAAAGTTTGGAGTGATATCAGCCTCCTTCGCGACAAGCTAGTATGACATGGTTGGTGCCAATATGGATTTCTTAGGTTTTCTAGTTTCATATGATACCAGTATCTTCACTCTATTTTTTAAACTGAGCCCGCTACAGCCTAAAAATCACCTTTGTCTTTTGAGTGCTTGCTGTTTTTTATGTTTCCAGCAGTGCCAACAACACATTATGTGCAATAAAAAGAAAATCTGGGAAGTAAAAATGACCAGTGATACAGACTGAGAGAGCTCCCATTAGAGAACTCCAACTCCAAAAAAGGATCAAAATCAAAACAGCAGAATCGAAGAAAAAAAAAAAAAAAAAAAAAAAAAAAAAAAGCAACTGTCTTGAGGATAAAACAATTCAAATTATTTAACAGAACAGAAGAACAGTGGAAGTTATTTAAGTTGTGCTATAACACACGTGAAAATATTGCGTGTTGGATGTGCACTTAATTATGGCCATTTTGTAATTCAACATTTCACAAATCGATTTTTCTATTTTGCTTTCCTTGGACTGCGGTAAAAGCACTCACAACCTTTCAGGTTCTAGGATGCCGTTCCCTTTCACAAAACACAATTTTCAAGAGCACCATCACTAAGGCTATGACAGCCCTAACCATTACATGATGTTTTTCATTTCTTCATTCATTTGCAGCCTTGAGTACAAAGAAACTAAATATCAAGGCTTGGCTCTGACACACCATTTTATGAGGTGTTGTGATATTAAACATTAGTGATATTTTGCCACATTGCATACAAAAGAAAAAGAAATAGGTGCAGGCACAACAGATTGCCATGACAACGCACAAATGACTTTCCCAAATAATACAAACCTTATGTAATAGAAAAAGGACAACATAAACTAATAAAATGTCTGGATCAAGTCCTCGTGTGACTTGTGAGAGTAGATAAAAAGAAACATTTTCCTGCGGGTCTGATTAAACGAGCAGTAAAACAGCAGTGAGCTGTTGTAAATCGAATGGCTGTGGTGAGTGTGAGCGCGTACAGCGGTGAAGAAACGCCTGTCGGCCCAGCTTTAACAAATGCCTGAAATGTCTGGGATTCCATGGGAATGGCTCCAGGAGCTGAACGGCGAGGGTTCGCAGGGTGCAGCTCCACAAGACTGAGTGCCAGAGCAGTTAAGTCAGCTCAAAGGAAAGGACTCATGGCGTGTGTGTGTGTGTGTGTGTGTGTGTGTGTGTGTGTGTGTGTGTGTGTGTGTGTGTGTGTGTGTGTGTGTGTGTGTGTAGGAGGGGGCGAGGGGGTCTGAGAGCATACTGGATTTGGGCTAGTAGAATAGCACTCTGCATACTGAAGCATGAAGAGAGTAGACTGTCGAGGCTGGATTTATGCGGATCTGTCTGATCTTGTCCGATTCCTTTTTTTCTTCTCATGGCTGATTACAAACCAAAGTTTTGCGATAGAAATATGGACCGAATTTTTACTACAAAATAAGTTTACCAATTGGGTTATAAGGTCCTGATACAGAAGATCCATTTGTTGATTCACGCATTGTGAACTACCGAATAACACAAGTAGTGGGTAATACACATCGCTGGTGTGTATTTCAAGTTTTGACACTTTGCCAATTCAAATATCAGCGTCGGCACAGTAGCTTCACTTTCTTGCTCTGTTGAGTGTTTTAAATCTCATCTCAAGACCTTTTTATCAACGCTTTCTTGCCTCCTTTGCTCGTCTTTATGTCAAACTTTCATTCAAATGTTTTACTTCTAACTATAAAGAAGGAATCTATGGTGGGGGTCGGTGGGCAAGTAATGGTGTATGCCCGACTACCGTGTGACAACGGTAACACTACCACGGCGATAGTGCTCTGTGCAGCAGCGGAGCCGGGACTTCAGGGCTCTACGGACTCGAGTCGAGCACGACGTCCGCAGCAGGCCTTTACAGGCTGCGGCTCATTGACTGTAGTTCACTTTTGCTGCTGGATGCTGGGTATACTAATGTTACAACCAAACTCTTCTTCACTTCCTTGGAGTCAACGTGCGGTGCTAAATGCGATTAACTATGGAAATTCAATATTTTAATTGATTGACAGCCCTAGATGTAAGGAAAGAAACCAGAAGATGACAGACAAATAGCAAGCGGATTATTTTTTTCGAAGCTTTTGCAGAGTGGAAATAAAGAAAGAAAGGAACGGAGTTCAAACATGACGCTGGGGTTGTAATTCTTCTTTTGGACAGGAAATCTACTAGCCAACAATTCTACGGCCCTTACCTTGTAAACTCGCTGGCCATATGTGCATGTACAGTATATATATTGTATTTGGATGACGTTTAAACTAACGCCATATGAGATCTCTGGGTGGAGGTTGCAATCCTGTAATAAAATCACAGCAGTCCGTATTGAGGAGATTTTCATCCAGTGGAATAGCCGTTTACACTCAGCAAGGACGTGACGTCTTTCACGAGCATAAGCCTAGATTTTCTATCACCTTTGTTTCAGTTCCAAAACAATTTAATTTACTTCCCGCTGCAGTGAAGGACAACCACGTGCAGAAAGCTGCAGATTTAACCTTTAAGCTTCAATATTACAGCATATAGAAGAGGATACAGAATGAATGAGGAGCCGTGGCAAAAATAGAAACGAGAAGATTAATGTGATGGGAGAGGGATGAGGCTGGCTTGGCTTTCAAACACAGTTCATGTTTAAGGGCGATGCCACAGGCAATGAATACAGAAGCCCCACCAGCCCTCAACATATCAGAGAGACGTCATTACACCGTTGGCAGGTACACAGGCAAGTCAAGAGTCAAGACAATATGATAAAGCTATAGTTTCGTCATGTTTTGTCACACCAGGGGTCACTTCCATCTCAAAATAATAAAGCTTGGAAACAATATCCTCCCTTTTCCTCACAGACAGCTTTACCAGCAGCTAAATTTGTCCTCTTTCCTGCCTCGCTGACCTCACATGGGTCACCCATCAGTATTTTGGTCTCATAAAAGTGTCTGGTGCTACCGAGGTCACACCCTAGGCCCCTGTGTCCATTCATAACCTCGGAGAGGAAGCAGACAAACAAAGACAGGAAACAATTGGAAAGAACTCTCCGTGAACTTCTACGACTGCCATTGTTCAGGGTGGAAAAGGATCGTGGCGCCAGCGCTGACCGTTGCGTGTGGGAGCTGCGACAAGGTCGGCAGAGGGGAGAGCTGAGGGTCAACGGTGAGGCAGGACCCGTCGTCCCCCAAGACCCACTCACCTTCCTCACCCCCGTAGTGACCAGTGACCTCGCTTTTCCCTTCTGATACAGCCTGCGTGAATGACTGATGTGCTCATATCCACGATTACACCACAGTGTTACTCCCCTGTTTCCTAGCAGCAAGACTAAACAATAGCCATCCACTCTGTCTGCACACACACAGAGGTTATGTCCCTCCTGTGTGATTTATAACCTATGTCTGTGTTGCCATCACACACACACATACACACTGACCCTGACAAGTCCATCTTGTGATGTGGTGGAAGGACATATGTGATGTGAGCCAAGAGTAAATTTGGAACATCCATATCAAGATAGGTCCGGCACCGAGTCCTCACCTGACCTGGCTGAAACGTGACTCATAGGAATACTCCAATTGTGACAGCCTGCATGAAACCAACAGTGGTCTGGTGGCACACATGTTACAAGTGCGGAGAGTGCCAAACCAATCAGAGGCTGAGGCGTCTGCTAAGTGCTGTTCTCCACCTTATGGGAGCTTATTAAACATGTAACAGAGCTTGCAAACCCAAACACTGGCGCAAGCTGCTGCGGTGGCAGAGGAGGAGAAGGAGGACGGCCCCCCCTGGGTGTCTCATCTCCGGCGAAGGGTAGATAATTAAGATCACTTTTAATCATGTGTGTAAAATACCGGCCACCTGGGAAAAACAGGCTAATGTACAGTATATCTCTCCGGGCTGCTACAAAAGCAAGCTGCATTTCATCACAAAATAAACAACGATATTAAAAGACCTTTAAGTGAAGGTGATACCTTTCACTGCTGTTGTAAAATTAGTATAAAAGTGCCTCTCCTAACAAATTTTGTGTACTCAGAATTTCTTATATACGTGAAAATGAGAAAGAAAATGCCATTAGATTTAATTTCACAGCAATTCAAATTATGTGCACTGTTATGACCAGGGCTCGGGGTTAAGGACTTTACCCGCTACATTAGAATGAACAACTGCACGTTTTGTGTGGCGCACCGTTATTATTAAACCTCCTTGACAACATAAACACATACACACACACACAATGTCAGCCTCTGACCTCACGATAGCTGCAGCGGCAACGGGGAATTATTCCCCAGTCAATGAGGTAAGCTTTCTAGTATTAATATTTGCAATAAGCCAACGCCAGACTGTTTGAGTTTAACGGTAACGTTACAGTTAACACTCGCTAACCAGTCAGCAGCCGACGTTTGCATGTACAGTGAGTGAGCTCACGTTAATGTTACGTTAACTATGAGGAGTCAAAATTCAAATCATGTTACTAATGTTAACCACTTATTTACTTACTTACTCCTCTTCATCCCCTGTTGGCAATGAGGGTAATATGTGCAGCTCCTCTCCCCATGACAGGAGCATCTTGTCCGGCAGCTTTTTAAGACGCACCAGCTAGCAGGGCTGGTTCTAACTTTTTGGGGGCCCATATGCAAAATCTTGTTTTGTTTTTTTTACCAAATGCTACTTTTTACACACACAAAAATAGTTTTAATTTAACTTAGCTGCATTGTTAACATCAAAATCAAAACAAACATGCAAATTATAAATAAAAAACAAAAAAAAAACAATAAAATGAAAAAGTTTTGGATAAATTATAAATTTATAAACAAAATAAACCACTTTTGATGTTTGATTTATGTTAAAGGTCACTTGTTGTATGTGTTGTATATGTTTAACTAATGATAATGTAGAAAATCAAAGATTTTAAATTTGGGACGGTCCGCATTCATTTCGGGACGGCTCAGGTTGTATTTTGAGACGATTCCGGGAGGATGGTGAAAAAAGTTAGTTGAGTGTACCTGGTTATGACAAAGAAACTACTTTGTACTTAGAATGGCATTACTGTTACAAATGCAAGATTAGGGGCTTCCTTAAAGGCCTACTGTAGGTGTTATATGGTGCTGACCATGAACCACAATGTGTCATGTCATTCCCCATCTCTCTCAATTTTCAATTCAATTCAATATGCGTTATTGGCATGAATGTAAAGACGACAATAATAATGCCATCTCTCTACTGTAGACTCTAATAAAGATATCAAATGCCCAAAAAAGAAAAACAGAAAATATTAAATATTAAAGACAAATTTGATGGACAGATGGGACAGTCTGTCAGTGCAGTTAAGCAGTGGAAAAAGATAATATCCCAACGGGAAGCCCCTGATTTCTTATTGAGTCGCAGCCAATTTTTTCAGCTGCCAGCCCCGTTCAGGGCTCATCAGGCTAAGCTGACGTCCTATCAGCCAAACAAGCTGTGCCACATAACAGCCATTACCAAAACATAATCAAATGGCCATTATCTTCAAATGAGTGTTGGCAAGAAATAGTACTTCATTACAAGTAAATAGACTCAAGGGTAATATTCCCCTTCACGCCAGCTCACAGTTTCAACTCAATTTTTAAAAAGAAATAAGGGCCTGCTTTGTTTTGCAACATATTTTAGTTGCTTGTCAGTTTATAACAGACTTGAGAGATATTAAAAACTAGACATGGAATCAGGGGTTTCACAACTAGTGATTATTGCCAGTAACAGGGTTTGTCAAAATAGTCCTTGATATGTTTGACATTGAAAGGCCCCAATATCCTCCAAAACAAATACAGACACCAACTTCAGGATGTACAGTGTAGCGCACATGATAGGGTTGTGCCGATAGACGATGATCTCGACGATGGAAAGAGCGATCGCAAATAATCGCCAGCCGATGCCTTTGCCAATGTCAAAACGATATTTGGCTTGTTTTCCTATTAATGTATAAAATTATTATCATTATTATAATTAGTAGTAGTGGTAGTAGTAGTAGTATTAATGTTAAATTTAATTTGCCCCGTCATGGTTTCACGTCGGCATCCCCCGCATATAACACACACACTTAGACCACGACTGAAAGGAGCGGAAGAGATATAGACAGAACTCGGGCTGTAACGAATAGTTTGAAGGTTTATAACGTTGATATTCAAATTATTATTATTAATAACTTACAGAAAATTTGTGGGCAATAGTTCACCTTCCAGCTTCTTTTCCCCTTTCTCTGTCGCTCCTTCTGACACACACACACAGCGAGCGACGCGGCGCTCAATCCTCCTCTCTAATTGTCTCAGTTCAAAAGTCAAAATTGATTGAAATAAGATAGATGTAATCATTTCCAAAATTGACAACATTTTATTTTTTAACGAAATATTGTGCTTCAATTCATATTTGTTGGCATTTAGCCTTTCAAGAACAAAAATCAAAAATCTCACGACGATGGGGCGATCTGATTATGGAGAAGATCGCCCAACTATAGTACATGATTCTGTTTATACTCCATTAGTAGGGCTGTGTATTGGCAACAATCTGGCGATACGATACGTATCATGATACAGGGGTTATGATTAGATATATTGCGATATATCACGATACTTTAAGCAAGGTGATATATCGCGATTTTTTAAAATCTAATTTTAGGGAAGCAGTCATAGTATAAATACAAGGCTCCACCGTTTTCACCCTATTTCAGAAGCCTTCATTCTCTATGGCTGAAGATAGATTACAACACTATCTAGCGGTCTAGACTATCTGTCTGCCACAAAGCTTTGCATGTAAACTATTAATCAAAAATCAGTAGTGTTTTTGATACAGTCTAAGCATACAGTCCGCGGTCATACATTTTGGGCTGCATGTGAATATTCGCAAAAACCCTCACGGACATGGGCTATTGACCAAAATCATGATACGCTAACTCTTCCAACCAGCTGAGTACTTCCCACAGTATCAACTAGTGGTTTAGGTAGTCAAAACTACTACACATAACATATCTGTGAATGAAAACTGTATCTTATTAAATAAAACAGATGTTGACAAACTGCATAATTTGCAGTTGGAAAAAGGTAATATATCGCAATATATCTTATCGCAATACTCAGCATATCGCAGATTGTTGAAAATCATAATAAGATCGTATTGTGACTTAAGTATTGTGATAATATCGTAATGTGGGCCATCTGGTGATTCTCACCCCGACTATACGGTCCAATAAGTAATTTGTGACATGACAAAACAACAGAAACAACCTCATCCATGCACAGTAATAAGTAAGTGTTCAAGCTGTGTTAAGAAAGCTTTTTTTTGCATGAATGTCTGATGTGTGAGTGTGTTTGTCTGGCATTCATTTTCAATAAAACTCCATAACACATCGAACATAATTTGAACCAAATTCCAAAGAGTTAATTGCAATGATGAGAGAAATGCTTCACAGGACAATGTTTTGTATTTGCCACCATTACAGCTGTTGACATGACATGTGTTTGTGTGTGCCTGTAGCCAAATCTAATCAGCTTCGGTAATGAGCATCTCCTGCAACCTTGCTTTGCCACTATGCGTTACGGACGCACCCAATTTAGTGTAAAAAGGAGGGGGGGAATTAGGAGAGAAGCTCAAATTACCCCTGTTATAGAGGCAGGGAAGGAAAATGGGTTGTGACTCCAAACATGGGAGCTAAGCCAAGGCCTCGTGGTTCTGCAGCTTTGTTTTCTGTTGGCGTACAGACTACAGAAAGTGTGTGTGACCCGTAGTCACCTCTGGCACTTACAGCACTCGACCACGGCCTACGCTTTGCATCACAAAATTTAGTTGGAGTAAAAAAAATAATGGGACAGTCACAACTCTCTATTTGAGAGAGATCTACTGAGCATGAATAAAAGGTTAAAAGTAATTTGACTTTTATCTCTAAAATGCTACCCTCTGCAATCAGATCCAGCATCTGTGTTTGTTTATACATGTACACGCGTCATTGTGTAAAAAAATCATCTGAGTCAGCAGACATGAGATCAGAAGAGGATAGATATTAAAGGATGCAACAAGTTTGGGAAAAGTAGCTTACTTGAAGAACTACAGTAGGTCTATAAAAAGCAGTAAACATCTGAAGAGGACACCGAATGTCTTGCACTCTGTCCTGTGGTTCTAGCTGGGGCTTAACAGATCTTTTCATGCTTTAGTGAAAGTAGGCAAAAAACCGCAGGTCCCAGACCACAAGACCACAGGCCCTGCCTGTGCCGAATGCAGGCCCATGACCAGAGATTAGAGCTTGCCAGCCAACATTTGGTCTTCTTGATTCATCGTCAGAGAATGGCACACAATTAGGAAACCATCTCTGGTGTGAGACTTTGTAACACTTCCTCCTGATCATGTTCGCCAAATGACTTCAAGGATTTGTGTCGACTATGAGCAATCATGTCAAGCACAGAGTCATTAGTGGAAAAACTATTAAAAAAAAACCCACTCGTCCGTGGCAAGGGACTGAAGAGCATAATAATGGAGCTTGCTCAGCTCAACAGAAACTGCATTTAGCCGCCACGCCAAACAAACATTACTAAAGAGCAGACATGTGCAGGGGAAACTCGTTCAAAAGAGCTGTTCAACTAATGCATGCAGGGTTGCGCAATGGTGCGAGCCAAGGTGTTCAGACAGCACCCATGCGCAAAATTCTTCTCAGCACTCGAACTTGAACTCTTTGGCAGTGTGAAATGGGTGGGCTTGTCATTTTACAGTAAAAGCCAGAACGCAGAGGGGACAATGAGAAATGTGCCACGATGTCTAATATCTTCTTTACCTCCTCCACACGTCACGAGCAACGACAACACTACAGTCTATTGAGAGTAAACACTCAAAAGACTAACTGACGATGTGTTGCGTCACATTAGAGTACAGTTCAAGCTGCATTGACACACAACTCGGCCTACTTAACTAAACCTGAGCACATGACACAGCTCTGACATTTCAAGACTACAAAGAGACATAACTAACTTTTTGGCAAAACAACTTTTGGGGCCTCGAGTCATCACTCATTCTGACGTGGAAAAATGCCTATTTTTGTTTCAAACAACAACCCTTATGATCTTTTATTTGGTCCAAATGGAGAGTTGAATTCTGTAAATGTTAGACCGGTTGGACGTGTGGCAAAAGCAAGGGGAGTGGAAACAATGATATGTTGACGGAAAGTAGCTGAGAAGAAGGAGCTGCTACTGGTAGCTGGCAAATGTTTATGACAATAATGTAATCGTAGGGAATTATAGAAAAATGTGTTTGATACAGTTTCTCATCTAAAACAAGCTTCTTAGCATTACAAGCTCAACTACAACATAATGCAGAGTCCCACCTGTGTCAAATAAGGGACAAAACTGAGCCAGCTCAATCTGTTGATCGAGCTGGCTATGGGAATTATAATACACTTTGATCGTTGCAACAAAAAATAAATCAGTGAATGAACAGCAATTATGAATTATTATGATACTTGACCTTATAAGTCATTATAAATTGATTTATGTGTTATGAATAAGTGCTTTTAACTACAATTATACAGTGCTGTAAGAAGATTATAACGCATTATAAGTTATGTTTATAATGCATTATAGATATGGGCGTCATAGAAAGTGTTACCCAATCATATTAGTCTCTTATAAGGATGATAGAAAATTATGTAAAGCAGTAGTAGAGTAACCAAAAACTAGATTTAATCAGACAAAAAGGTAGGGTGACTTCTATTAAAGTCTATAAAAACAATGTAAAATCATTGATGGCGGAGGATTTCTTCCTCACCTCCTGCTGTTGCAACAGTGTGTGCTCAGTGCTGCCATTGGGGCCAGAAACTAGACTGCAGTAACACCACTTAGTAAAACCGTAGTCTCATTTATATAGCGTTATATCCTTTCACCCAGTGAGTGATTATTTTCACCATTTTTTCCATACTGAATTTTATGAATGTCTCAGTGTTGTTCGGGTTCCCTCTGACGGCCATCCAGGACCGTGGTATGTACTATGATCAGCGCTAGGTAGTATTGCTGTTTGCATGGCTCCAGTTCTACCATAAAGAATCACAGAGATCAAATATATTACATGAGCGTTATAAGAAAAGACTGCTTACTTCTTTGACAGTGGTTCTGAGTCCAGCAGCGTTCACTGAAGTGTCCGTTGATGGTGGTGGTCTGGCAGGTGGTCTTTCCGATGGCCGCCCCCGGGCACACGTCTCCACACTCTCTGTCGTTCTTGTTAGCCATGATGTAGTTGTCCTCCACCGAGTCCAGGATCTTTGACCAGTCCAGAGTGGAGAGATAGCAGAGATCCGGGTTCTTCTCTATTCGCACGGCTCCTCGGGTGATGTTCATCAAGCTATGGAGGCCGATCTCTCGCAGCTGGAGCATTTCGAACATCACTAGGGCGTAGTTGAAGAACAGGTTGTTGCCTCTGATGAGCGTCAGGTTGGGGAAGAGATCGCTGAGGGTCTCCAGGCCGTAAACTCTGAAGAGCAACAGGTAGTCGGTGACCACTCTCAGTTTGGGGAAACTGAGGCCTCGGAAATCCTCGGGCTTGGTCCTGAACATGAGTAAGATCTTCAGGTGGCCTTCGATCACAGTGCAGTTCTCTAGCGTATGTAGGTTGGTCACATTGTTGCGGATGTCCTTACTTGGACAAACTGAAAAGACAAAAAAAAGGAAAGACAGAGGTTCTTTAGTAACTAGATAACCTTCATGTATGACTCACAAAACAAGTAAAAACCAAGGCTCAAACTATATTGAGTAGAAAGGCTGAGCTGTACAGTAAAGTAAACAGTATTGGATTATGAAAAGGAAATGTTATGACTGTCTTATGGCATGTACAATAAAAAGATTTCCCAAGGGCAATTTATCTTGTGCTGTTGTTGGCGGATTCCAACTGCTGAATGTGACTGATGCGTTAGGCAAGATGTCTGCTCTGTAAACTAGAAAGATGGGGTTGAAGAAGTCGGACACAGTCTCAAGGAGGGAAAAAAACAGATCTCTTGGTAATTAGAGGGGATATTTTACTGAAAAATATGCGGTTATGTCCCTGGCTTTGATGAAGACCAGACCATCTTCGCTGACATTTTGTTTAGCAACCACATATCTGGCTGTGGGCCACTGTCAAATATGGAGCGCTGTCATCAGAGTGAGGCTGTGCTCATCCCTGGTTACGCAGAGTTGATTTGTGGAGTTGCTTCTGTAACTCAAGACCATAAAAAACACTAGTTAATGCATTACAAATATTTGTCTGGGAAGGGGAATTGAAGCATTAATGGACGCGTATTGCAACAGTAATAGATTTGTGGCTTTGTCCGTCCTCGGCCAGACACATGATCCTCTTCCTTAAGTATGCTATTGCACAGATGAGTTACATTTTTATATCTCTATCAATCATTTTAAGTTCTACTGTATCACAAGCGGGGCTTTCATTGTTTGGTCTATAAAATGTCAGAAAATGGTGAAAAAGATCGATCAGTGTTTCCCAAAGCCCAAGATGACGTACTCGAATGTCTTGTTTTGGCCACAACTAAAAGATATTCAGTTTACCGTCATAGAGGAGTAAAGAAATTAGAAAATATTCACATTTAAGAAGCTGAAATCAGAGAATTACTTCTTAAAAAAAATACTCAGACCCATTAATCAATTATCAAAATAGTTGGAGATTAATTTAATAGTTGATAACTAATCGATAAATCGTTTCAATGAATCACATCATCGATTACATATCAGACAATAGTGAACAAAGCCTAGCACAATTTGCCTTCTAATAACTTGTTTTGTTATTCCAACATCTAAAAACTAAATAATATCCCATTTAACAATGATATGAAGCAGAGGTAAACGATTAAATCGGCCAAACCGATTAATCGGTGCCGATAGGACGTTTTACAAACTATTGTTATCGGCAGAACTGGGCTCTGATATAGTGGCCGATGGCCAATAGTGTCCCAGATACAATACTGGCAGACGGGGGTGGGTGGGTGGGGGAGGAGGGGCAATTTGGTGTTCTCTCTTCCAGATAATCCAGCCATGTAACCATCCATTCATGTAATGAAATCGCACACTTAAGGATCCTCCTTACCCCGGGAATATGCATGAACATTAATTGCTTGCAAGAGTGGCATTCAACAATGAAAGTGACGCACAACAGAAGTGATCCTGGCCAGTCATACTGTAAACCACAGAACAGCACACCGCCCATTGCAAATAAAAAGAAAATTTCCAATGATGTAATCCACCAAATCACACTTCAGGATAGTCTCTTACAAATTGTTTAATTTGGAGCAACAAAAAAATTATTTTTAAAAAACAGCGTATACAAAAGTAGCCGACTAGGCTGCTGCAAAAGTAAAGAAGATATCGGACGATTAATCGGCTATCGGCTTTTTCCTGCTTCAAACTATCATTATTATATCGGCCTTTAAAAATGTCGGTCGACCTCTAATATGAAACAGAGTAGCAGCAAATCCCCACATCTGGAAGCTAGATACAGCATATGTTTGTCCTTTTTGCTTAAAGAAATGACTGGAATGACTAGGGCTGTCCTCAAACCAAAGAAATTCTTTAAATAACATATGATTTAGTCGACTTATCGATTAGTTGAGGTTCTCCACAAAGATTCACACAAAAGCACCACTTTAAATCTTGTGTTTACAAGAAATGTACTCATACGTTTCTTGTAAATAAGTCATTCAGCATGAAAAAAGCATTAAAAAACGACTAATCGCCTAAAGAAATCTTAGTTGATCAAGACCATTACCATCACACTAATTGATTAATCAGCTCATTGCGTCAGATGTAAATGATTTGCAACTGTACTACAACTTCAGATAATGCAGTATAGTGATCTTGAAACCTCCTGCTAAATACATTAAACACCATTACACCCAGGGGGGTTCTGTATGAAGAGAGCTGACAGTAATGAGGATATCCTCAACTCTCTGCTCTGGAAATCAGCCAAACACTTAGGCATATGCTTTGTGTGACATAACGCAAGTAATGGTGGTCATAAAGATGTTTTACTTTGCGGGTGCAATGTGGGACATTCCAGGCCCAATTTAACAGTTCACAAGTCACGGCTGCAGCTGGAGGTGTGCTGCCTGGTGAGTGGACTGTATTTGTTTATCAACCATTGAGCTGGGCGCATCAGGACAACTGGTCAGCCATGTGGGGAAGTGGTATGACAGCTAGGCGTGCACCTCTTTATGGCAGCAGCTCATTTTACACCTTCTGTTGCATAACAGTGCAAGACAACCGGCGCACACAGAGTGTCCAAACAACAAGCTTTTCACTCCATGACCTTAACCAGCGTGCTCACTGCGCAACAGTTATCTACAGTTCAGCCTACACCTTCTGAGGCTTGTTTAGAATACACACAAAATGTCCTAACATGGGTTTAAACTGCAAGCTATTAAAAGCAGCTTAGCTTGTTAAAAAGTACATTTCTCTACATTTAGATCTGCAGCTCTCTTTGTGGTCTTGGGAGTACAGCCGAATTGTAAGCATGAACGGCATGCCACAAACCTGTAATTTCAACACATCCACCTCCAAATGAAACATTTCCGATCAAACTGACGGTAACTGCCAGAGGAGTCGGCAGCAAATGTAGCCTGCCGTAGATCCATCAAGGAGTATATTTACAACTACAAAGAGTCTCCGTCTTTCTCGTAAAAGACCCCACACACACTCAAACAAAACAATTTAATAGACAAAGACCCTAGCAGTGTGCAACACAAGGGGACAGTGGTTCTGTAGTGGCAGTAAAGTCAACCAGCAGAGTACTGAGTGACCCTGTGGAGAAGGCAAATCATCACAGGGCGGCGAGTCCAGGCTCCTATCAGTGTACACTTTCAGCCAGCCAGTATTTTTAGCACCACATTCCCAATAGAGAATCTAATACACTCCGGCCGCACCGATAGTGGCTCACATTGGAAACTGGAACATGGCAGCCCTGGTGTGTAAGTGAGGAATTTTAGAGCGGCAGCAGAGAAAGAACTGGCCGACCTGACTTCTCCATGTGTCAACACTTAAGTTTGGAAACAAAACTTCGCCAGAAATAGGAACTATAAAACAACAACACTGTTATTTCTTGCCCTGGCGTAGAGCACCAAAATTCTGTCCGTGACGACATGACACAACTCAAGCAAAACAAACCAGGTGCATCCCAGAATTTAAATGCTCCCTGTGTTGTTGAGAAACTGGGAGACATCACAAAGGTTACTATGGCGACGAGGCCAGCTCCAGCTCTCCATACATCACCTAATCTGAGCCAGACGAGACTGAAAACACAACCGAATCAACAATTAAGGGTCATTAGAGCGGCAGATTTTCATTGAGCGAAGTCTCTCACAGCCGGCACCTCTGAGACAGATTCATTAAAAAGGAGCAGTAGGATGGTTTCCCATACGTCCAAAGAAAACACCAAAGCCATCAATTTATCCTACTAATAAGTCAAGACAAAACGCTGATTTGTATAGCACTTTTCAAACAAAGAGATAATCAAAAAAAATTACCATTGGGATTAAAAAAGTAAGGAAATAAAAGAGAAGCATAGAAATGTAACTATCACCTGTAAGGCAAGAGTCCTGCCACTGCATTGGGTCATATATTCCTTAATTATGAGGAACACAGACGACTTACAATACTTGTCAACAGTTTATGTTTTTGGTCTCTTCAGGGGATTTGTTGATAATCATTAAAAGATAAAATAACGCCAGCATTATCCTTTAACTGTTAGGCCCCGTTCTCATGTCGGTTAAAATACAATCTGTGTGTCTTATTAGAGCTGAAACGATAAGTCGATTAAACCAGAGGTTATCAATCTTTTTTCAGCCGAGGACCCCTCAGTACAAGATAAAGAATAAACCGGAGACCCCCTAATGTATGTCCCTTGGAAAAATTTAACGTAGCCTTTTTTACACTTATATAGTCTTAGTTAGGTAAATGAACACAAGAAAAATGTAAAAAAAAATAAAATTATATCATGATAATCTAAATGAATGTATCTGAAAACTTCTCACAGACCCCACTTTGAGAATCGTTTAATTAAACGACATGTTGAGGACAAAAGAATAATAGTCATCTATTTGATAATAATTTGTATTGTTTTTTTATATTGTTTTTCAAAGCTGAAGTAGCAAAATTCATTCATTCTTTGGTTTCAGCTTCTAAAATGAGAGGATTTGTTACTTTTCATAGCCATAACAAACTGAATATCTTTTGGTTTGTACAAAACAAGACATTTGAAGACGACACTTTGGGCTGTAGGAAGTTGGGATGGGTATTGTTTCACTATTTTCTGATGTTTTATAGACTATTTTTAATTCTTTTGATAAATCATATAATCGTCTGATTGATAAATAATGCAAGTAATTGTTAGTAGCAGCCCTACACATTACTGCTAATTATAAGCAATCAGAATACGTTCAGATCCACTGGGCAACTGAATGTGGTCCAGTTCACATTGTGATCAGACCGCAGTGAAAGTCAGACAAACATAAAGGAAGTCCGTAAAGGACTGATCACATTCGAGAGAAAAAACACAAGAAAATGTCAATTTCCTCACATCTTACACCTGACTTCTGTGACTCTACTTTTGCAATTTGTCACAATTCTGTACAATAATGCAGACAAGACCAGATCATTAATACCTATTATAAATACAAAGCCAATGATGACATGTTGTCCTTGTAATAAATCCAGATAGATACCATTGTGAATGCCTGATGTAAATAGTGTCTAGGTCACAAGTGATGGCCCTAAATTTAATTCAACATGTGCTGAGCTATAACTCTGACGTGTGAACATAAATACTGTTCATATTTATACTAAAAGGGAGTCGGTCCTCCACTGTCTGAGCTTCGCTGTCTGTACAATCCTTTCACTACAGCTGCAAGCATCAACAGGCACTGAAGCTTGTGATCTCGTGAAGGAGGTGGATCACCTACAGGTTGTTAGACTGATGGCGTAGAATATCGCTGGGCCTCAGAGAGAACTGAGGCCTCAATGAGCATGCAGGAACACAAACATTACAGTGATTGCAACACTTCCCTTTTCAAGGTTTCGCTGTTCTGTTGTTTTCCAACCCAGGCCTTAAACTAACCGCACATCCACAAAATGCCGAGGTCACCGAGATACATGTTCACTATTTCCAAACTGACATGTGATGTAATCCACTTTAAGAAGGGTTGTAAAACCTAATCACCCGGCGGTTTTAAAGGTGCACCGTAAACATATCATTAAAAAAAAAATCCTGCTGTGAAAGTAAAATTGAAGGAAAATAAGCTTAAATTCTGACAACTGTTTCAGTTCAACTATGTTTAATAAGTCAGTATACAACCATTTAACTTTTTCTTGGCTGCAATTACAGTTAATTAAGAGAGGTTTGTCGTAACAGGATTAGACATTACAGCAGTTAAGACAGGGACATTATTACAACTCTAAAGCTGGGCATGCACTGTTCTGGCTGTTGACAGTTATCAATAAAGATTTGTTTGAAAGCTCCGTAGCAGGTAGAGTTTGTTTGCTAGCAGAGGTTTGTACGGGTCATAAGGCAGAAACGTGCTGCCTTCATCATCTGTGCCATCCTGTCTGCTGAAACAGAACAAAAGAGGAAATAGAAATAGTAGTGTATGGCAGACAGTATGGCTTGTCCATTTTGCATAGAGAATTGGAGGTAAGGTACAGTATATTGTTATCTGGATAGCTACGCTCTGATTACTGTAAAATGATGATTACTGTAAAAAGAGTAGAAATAAGGCACTGACGTTGGGGAAATCGGCTCATGGCTCTGCTTCAACTGTGCGAGAGCCGGTGGATAGCCAACCAAAATTTCGGACATGTCAGAAATTCATCTGATTGTCCGACAGCTGGTCGGGAGGAGTTAATCGGTCATTTGTCCCGCCCTGTACACTGCAAGGCAAACGACGCCCGACGTAGATGAAATTCGGTCCGACTCTAAAATGAGTCGTGCGGCTCAAAATTCGGGCCAGAAACAGGCTAAAATGGTATAATGTATGTCCACCTTAAGAGGTACAACTTTCTTGGGAAATTTCTCAAGAGTGCAGGCTCTCCTATAAAGGTCTTGTGAGCTGGGTTATCAAATGTGCCAGCTGTTGGGTAGGGGTGACATGGCAAGTGCAGCACATTGACAATACAATACAGTCCAGGGAATACAATTAAACCTAAGTAATTCAGGCCGTGGTCTTCAAATAGAGTGAAATGGGAGTAAAAGAGAGAGACTATAAAACCACAAAGTTCCCTCTTGGGGTTGTTTAAAGAGGATCCTGAATGGATGGCTCGGGACCAAAGATCATTTGGCGATTCAGTTGCTCACCAGCCACACTCGTATACACATTGTTCTCTTTGTCAGTGTTGGCAGTGAGGTAATTATTACCTCTAAAGTGTGAGAGCACAATAACAAAGCACATTCCCTTTTAACAGGGGCACGGTGTCAAGAGTAAAGATGTGACACAACAAGGCTTCCTTGTCACGCCTGTATGGTCAGAGTGAAAGAGTGCGGTTGTGCCAGTTAGTTTACTCCACTTTCAAGCGGTGTATCATTTCCAAACGCGAACTTGCCAACCAGGATTAGACGGACATTGTTGAGAGTGACAAGTGTACAGATCATTCTATTGTAGACATGTCAAATGCACTCCTGACTTAGGTTCTTCAGACAACAGTGGCAGTTTGTTTGTAGTGTTTTTGGAGAGGCGGTGGTGGGGGTTGGGGGTGAGGGAGGTGACAGTTTCATCACAATTGCTCTCCGTGTCAGGAGGCGTAAATCAAGAGTACCAGGTCGCTGGATTGCCGCCCGCCCTCGAGACCTCCTCTGACCAGAGTGGTACTCAACAAGAGGCTGCCGGTGGCTTCATAGCGAGCCCCTGCTGTCTGACACTCTTGATAAAGTGATGTGCTGTAATGGCACAACAATACGCTGACAACCCGACCACCTGAGACCTCCACACGCCACACCAAGCTGGAAGCAGGCCGCTGTTTGTGCCTCTTGTGTATTGCCATTACATTGGAGGGTGAAGCATCGGTTGTTTTGGGAAAATAAAAGATATATTATGATAATAATACTAAAATATAATAAGAACCGGTGATGTTTGAAATACCCAGATGGTCATTAAACACTTACAGTACCACTGATCTGAAGGTATTTCCAGAATCATCACACATTCTTCTAACCATCTGGATTAAAATGACTCTGTCTTGCCTGCTGAACGATAAAAAAAAGATTTTTGACCTGTTTCCCAAGTTGTAACTGTTTCCTATCCAGATAGTCAGAAGTGGCATACCTCCTTGCTCGTTTTATACGAGACAAGATAAATATAAACATGTTATTTTTGTATAAAAATACAAGTAGGGCTGCAACTAACTAATTATTTTTACTGTGGATTAATTTGTTGATTATTTTCTCGATTAATCGATTAGTTATTTGGTTTATAAAATGTCAGAAAATGTCAGAAAATGGTCAATCAGTGTTTCCCAAAGTCTAAGGTGAAGTCCTCAAATGTCTTGTTTTGTCCACAACTCAAAGATATTCAGTTTACTGTCATAGAGGAGTAAAGAAACCGGAAAATATTCACATTTAAGAAGCTGGAATCAGAGAATTTTGATTTCTTCTTTTTTTAATAACTCAAACAGATTAATCAATTATCAAAATAGTTGGCAATTAATTTAATAGTTGACAACTAATTGATTAATTATTGCAGCTCTGCAATATAGTGTCAATATAGATAAATATAACTGATGATAAAACTTTTGAGTTTAGTTAAATTTAGGAACCTGCCTTGGTGAGCTCACAGTGCAGAACAACATTCAACACACCATACTAATAATAAAACTATCATAGACATAAGAACATATTAAACTACACAAAGTACCGTAAATATAAAAGATAAGCTAAAAATAATATACTTTAAAGTGTGAGAGATTTGCAATTCAGAAACCAAATAACCTAAACTTGTAAAAATACACAAAATCCCATCAACGAGACAACCATAAAGTAAAAACATGTACCTTAAAGTGCCAAAGGTTTACCATTCACGAGTCAAATAGCATGAGTGAATAGAGACGTAGTTGTATAGTGTTTTACATTTTGTTTCACATTGTACAAATTGAGCACAGACATAATGTCATTTCCTGCTAACATCTTTGTTAGGAAACAGCGGCACAACTTTTTCATCGTGCAGCAGACAGAATATTTTTTTTATCCAGGACAGAGATTTCGGAGAAACCTTCAGAACAGCAGTAAGCGTTGTTAACCGAACTCCTGAGTTTTCCAAAGATCACTGGGTATTTATCTTTCAGAAAAATTGGATGCTTAAGTTCTGTGACTCTAATGTAATGTTACAACAAAAGAAGCTTAAACTGGGGCTGGTTGAAAGTATGAAATACTTAACAAAACATAAGACACAGTTGCACTTACATGGACAAATTGACATTAAAGTTTTCAACTGCCAGCTGATGCTAAATAAACGAAATCAATTCACGCTGCCACTAAATATAAGCTTCCATTATTAAGTACATTTTTCCATCAAGCTGAGTTGGCCAGTTACCAACAAGTAGCTCAGAGGGTTTCCTGACTTCGACACTGGTCAGTCCGGCTTATGAAATCGGCCAGTGTGAGGCCCAGGTCCCACTCTTCCCTTCTGTGGTTCACTCTCAAGTCTGAGGGGAACGCGAGGGGGGGGGGGGAGGCTGCAGTGCAATTACACAACTTGCTTTTGATTTATGTCTTTAAATTCTTGCTCAAACTGGTTTGATGACATCGCTCCATTCGCCCCTCGCTAAAATCTGATGAAAGGTGAGAGAGCCTGTGCTTTTCTTTTCCTTCAGAGCGCCTCTTCAATCCGACTACAGCAGCCACATACAGTGCTGCAGTAGTAGGAGTTGTAGAGCTACCTGCTGTGTTTACATACAGGGGACAAACTTCTTATACTGTACAAAAGGAGGATTATGTGTCACTGTGCTTGCGCTTATGGCATGATTAATGTAAGATAGCACAGACCTTGAGGCAATGTTTTCTATACATTATATAATGGAATTTTAATTCCTGTTTATGCTTTGACCAATTTGTTGCTGCATTAAAAAGGTTTACACCTGAATTGTAATTCCTGTTCATTTCAAAGTTTTTTTTGCCACCATGCTGGTGTACGATTTATTATTTTAATAATACATATCAATTCAGTCAATCTATGTATTTATTTGCTACATTTTGTTTTACAAATTTAGAAAGCAATGTTTTAGTCAGACCTGATTTTTCCTTACACTTAAAAGAATGATCCAAGTCACCTCCACACAGGGAGGCATACAGCTTATTAATTAAACACTGGTATCGGATCGGTATTCGGTATCGGACGATACCCAAAGCCCAGCAATCGGTATCGGTATCGGTATCAGTATCGGGACTGAAAAAGTCGGATCGGTGCATCCCTAATTTTGTATACATTTTCTTTTTATTTAAATGCCTGCCATCTATTTTAACAATTGTTTGTGACTTAATTTCACACTTCAAAATAAAGTAATGACACATGGACTGAACACAAGCCAGTTCTTCCAACTATCATTATTTCAAACAGTCTGAACAGTAGAGAAACCACATGAAGTGCTGTTAACAGAGACTGGAAATTAATCTTTTCACCTATAAATCACCAGTAACCGCCACTGAATCATCTGCTTGGATAAAATCAACAACATTTCCAAGTATACGGGACAGAGAGAGAACTGTGTAATGTCCCGTTTACCAGACTGGTCTTTGTTGTTGTCATATTTAAAAGAGCACACTTAGTGTACAGTAGTTTAAACCAGCAAGTGGTCTCACAGGTTTCCTCAAACGTTTAACCACTATTTGCTTAAAATAACAGATTCCATCAGTGTGAAACACTGAGTGTGTGTGTGTGTAGTCATTGTGGTGTTTGAGAAATGTAAAAATGTCTCTGGGTGATTTCAAATGTTGTTCATTCATTCTTATCACCGGGTGTTTGTTGGCTGGTGAATGTAAAGGGATTGTCAGGAGCTGTAAAGAGGGCTTATTGTTACATTCCTGCACTGACCACAGCAACAAGCCAAGGCTTTATAATAGCAGCCAATTAATTCTTATAAATTCTCAGATTACTTACTGGGACAAAACATTTTGTTTACAGTTCCTGCAGACTCCAAATAACCTGATAAGTGTTAACCTTTGTCCCCTTCTATGCACTGACTGTCTACAACACCACTGTTACTGCCTACTTATCAAATCACCATCTCTAACAAAACAAAACAAATCTGGATGACAATATTTCAGCAGGGGCATACAGACATTTTTGTCCATTTAGATTGATAGATAGATAGATAGATAGATAGATAGATAGATAGATAAATACATTCTTTATAGATAGATAGTAACTTTATTGATCCCGAGGGAAATTCAAGCTTCCAGCATCACAGTTCCATAGTGCAAAACATGTTGGTAAAAAGGCAGTAAAAAAGTTAGTAGTGCAAAGTACAAAAAAAATATACCGGATATAAAAATACAAGGAGACGAAGAAAACTGTTAAAACTGAATATAGTGCAGGGTAACAGCTGTGATACAGGACTATTAAAAAAAGTGGATATAGTGCAGAAGAGACTGTTAAAAATGAGTACAGTGCATTATTATCTGTCCTGCAGACCGTCCTCCTTATTTAATGTAATTGTACAGACTGTGGTATGTAATTTATAATTTACATGTAGTGTAATGATAATTAATGTCACAATTATTTGGCTTCTACATGTTGGATCTCTATCAAAATGTAAATAAAAAATGAGAATTAATCAATTTAATCCATTTTCCCCAGTATCTTGGCACAATGTGTAATGATTTTTAGATTTCAGCGTTTATCCCCTCACAAGCAATACACAGAAAATTGCATAATATTTGACAATTTGTTTTTTAAATCAAATGTGTGTTTATCATGTCTGGGTTCTTATTAACATACTGCATCATTTATATTCTCTTAAGTGTATACACAAACAGTTATACTGTCCAACCAGCCACTTATTAACAATTACATAATTAAAATGCTTAATAATAACTATGATAAACTGTGATAATTAGTGTTACTCACACTCTCCACTGGCTGGCACAATTAAAGAATGTGTAATGATTTTTAGATTTTAGTGTTAATCCTCCTTACATACAATACACAGAAAATTGTGTAATATTTGACCTTTTTTTAAAAAAAATCAAATGCGAGTCTGTGTTTATCATTTCTGGCTTCTTAGCATAATGCATAATTTATATTCTTTTAATTGTACACACAAACAGTTATACTGTCCAACCAGCCACGTATGAACAATTATATAATTAAAATGCTTAATATTAAGTATGATAAAGTGTGATAATGGCACAATTAAATAATGTGTAATGATTTTTAGATTTCATTATTTGGCTTCTACATATTGATTATCTATCAAAATGTTCAAAAATGAGAATTAATCAATTTAAACCATTTCCCCTAATATCTTGGCACAATGTGTAATGATTTTTAGATTTCAGTGTTAATCCCCTCATATGCAATACACCAAAAATTGTGTAATATTTGACATTTTTTTTAAATCAAATGTGTGTTTATCATTTCTGTGTTCTTAGCATAATTAAAACACTTAATATTAGGTATGATAAAGTGTGATAATGAGTGTTACTCAACCTCTCCACTGGCTGGCAGAATTAAATAATGTGTAATGATTTTTAGATTTCAGTGTTAATCCCCTCACATGCAATACACAGATTTTTTTTTTAATCAAATGTGTGTTTATCATTTCTGTATTCTTAGCATACTCTGCACACTTTATATTTTATTATAAGTGTATACACAAACAGTCCATCCAGTCCAACCAGCCACTTGTGAACAATTACACAATTAAAACACTTAATATTAGGTATGATAAAGCGTGATAATGAGTGTTACTCACCCTCTCCAGTGGCTGGATGACAGCTCATCGCAAGGCAGACAGCAGTCACAACTAAACACCAACACACAGTCCGGAGCCACATAACTACTGACTGTGAAGAAGACAGCAGCATCCAGCAGCACTAGTCCGGCTCAAACAAACACTGCTGAATAATAATCCTTTAGTGAGTTCAGCAGACTGGAGGAGAAATACCTTCAGGAGATTGGTTTTGTTTGGCGGCGTGGGCCGACAGGTAAACAACAATAAATAAAAGACATCCCGGAAGGAAGAGAAGATGGGCGGAGGAACGAGTCCAACGTGTTCAGTCAAACACACTGAAGCTAACGAGCTGCTGCTGCTGCTGCTGCTAGAGTTATAGCCTCCTCATGGAGAAACGACACACACCACCTCCACCACGACACATAGCTGCTCTTCTTCTGTCTTTTATAGTCAAACTGGTCCAGTTGTCCAGGAAAAAGGAGCAAAAAGCAGACTAGTTGTTGAGATAAAGCAGCTAACAGCTAAGCTAAGCTGTGTAGCTGTCTGGCTGCAGCTCTCTGGTCCAGGCCACAAGTAGTGAAGTTTGCGTTGCTTTTTTTTTCTGCAGCTGTAACTAAATTTCAACTTTAAGAAACCTCCCTTCGCATTACCTCACACACCTGCAAGTGTTTGCTCTTTTTAATAACAAAAGAGACAAATTGCATGCAGGGTAATCTCAGTAGAAGCGATAGTGAAGTTAATTTAGAGGTATTTGTGCTGCTGACTCGATGGTTGTGGCTGCATAACGTGGCGTCACGTCAGCGTGTCTTTCTCCTCTCAAGCTCAAGTCCAAACAGAAAACAGCACAGTTGATTTATTCAGCTTGTGAAATCAGATGTTTTCTTTTCCTAAAGCGATAACTCCTCTTGAGTGAGTGCAGAGATTTCAGTGAGACCTCCACTCTTAATCACAGCTCTTCTTCTTCCTCTTCTTCTTTTGTTGTTTTGGAAATAGAAAAAAATAAATAATTATATTTATGCTCCAAGTTGTGTTTTAAGCTCCTGCCACCACAACAAGTAAAGCGCGGATCTGAATGAGAGGAAAAAGTAGGTGAAATAAGTTATTTTTCTCCTTTTCTTCTTCTTCTTCTTCTTGCACAAACACAGAGGTAGATTGTACAGTCTCTCTCTCTCTCTCTCGCTCTCTCTCTCTCTCCCAGCAGCTCCTGTAGGATCCCTTCTTCTTCTTCTTCCTCTTCTTCTTCCTCCTCTCAGCCTCTCCGCCAGTAAACAAACCCTGCCAGTGAGCCAGATGGGCTTCAGGGGAAATACGGACTGGAGCTTATTGGATTACACAACAAACAGATCCTACTGTCAGGTCAGGTGCTGCTGCTAGTAATACATGCAGTATTACTCACATTACTAATGTTAGTGAATGCATTACTAATAATAATTACTATTGCATAATAATTGGGATGTATAATAAATGCATTTACTAACATAATTACTAATGTTAGTGAATGCATTACTAATGCTAGTAATACATATACATCTACTGGTGCTTGTATAGTATAAAAAGACCATATAGATTTATTTCCATTTCAAGATCAAGATTCCTTTATTTGTCATTTTTATGCTCCACATAAAATTGTGAGAAATTGTGTCTCTTACATCCACCACTCAGAAATTCAGTGCAAAACAAATGGTGAAAACGAATTAACTAATAATTAAGAGCACTAATAAATAAGCTAAAAGTATGCTAAAAATAAAATAGAATAAATAGTTACAATTTAAAAATTCAAAATATTATTAAAGGAACACTTTAGTGCAGTTCACATACTCTGATTGAGCAATTTGAATTTAAATTACCGGTAGAGGTATATATAATACATATACCTCTATTCCGGTGCTTGTATAGTGTAAAAAGACCATATGGATTTATTGCCATTTCAAAATCAAGATTCAAGATTCCTTTATTTGTCATTTTTATGCTCCACAAAATTGTGAGAAATTGTGTTTCTTACATCCACCACTCAGAAATTCAGTGCAAAACAATTGGTGAAAACTAATAATACTACTAATTAATAATTAAGAGCACTAATAAATAAGCTAAAAATACGCTAAAAAATAGAATAGAATAAAGAGTTACAATTTACATTTTTTAAATATTATTAAAGGTATATATGTATATATAAATAGATTGTATTTTATTTTATTGTTTTAAATTTTATTTCTTTTACTTGTGTATATTCTTTTTACTTATATATCTATTTTTTGTATATAATATATTTTTCCTGTATCTATACTGGCTTATTTTATATTAATATTAGGTTTATTAAGTTTCTTTGTACCGAGAATGTTATTATTGGGGACGTTTGTGAATGTTTGTTCTGTTGTTTTAAAATTAACAAAAAAACAATAAATATAAAACTGAAAAAAAAATAATATATATATATTATTAAAGGAACAGTCTCTTTAGTGCAGTTCACATACTCTGATTGAGCGATTTAAATTAATATTACATATATAAAGTAATATATATACCTCTATACCAGTGCTTGTATAGTGTAAAAAGACCATATGGATTTATTGCCATTTCAAAATCAAGGTTCAAGATTCCTTTATTTGTCATTTTTATGCTCCACATAAAATTGTGAGAAATTGTGTTTCTTACATCCACCACTCAGAAATTCAGTGCAAAACAAATTGGTAAAAACTATAAAGTAATTAACTAATAATTAAGAGCATTAATAAATAAGCTAAAAGTACGCTAAAAAATGGAATAGAATAAATAGTTACAATTTAAAAATTAAAAATATTATTAAAGGAATAGTCTCTTTAGTGCAGTTCACATACTCTGATTGAGCAATTTAAATTTAAATTACCATTTGGCTGCTACAACATGCTAATACACCAGAACTGAAACAATTAATCGATAAATCCGTTGACAGAAAATTCAAAACTAATTTGATAGCAAAATTCATGAAATGAGCTCATTTTCTTTGTTTTGTATTATACGTTATATATTATCATTAGGTTTTGAACATAAGCTCCTTTTTAGTCATCACCTTTGGAAACTAGTGATCAATGAAACTTTGTGACATTTTATTGACCAAACAAATTATCAATTAAAGCTGCAGTGGGTAGAAATGAAGCAAATATGATGAGCAGTGAGCAGTATCGGACGCATTTCTGGTATTGGTATTGGTATTGGAACAACTCTAAAAAAAAAAAAAAAAAGGAATAATTAAATCAATCAATCAATCAATCAGATATAAAACGGAGAGATGCAGCAAATCTGCACATTTAAGATGTTGGAACCATTGAATATTTGTCCTTTTTTGCTTGATGAATATTTCAATTGGCACAATTCTTGTTTATTATTTTCCTGTCTATTGATTAATCAAATAATTGTTTCAGCACTAATCAACCAGACACTTTGATGTTTGATTTGCCATATCTAAATAGATGTTGTGATATATCTACTGTATATCTATCAAAGTGGTTCCAAAAGTCACCTTGAGGACGGGCAATGGTGCTGCAAGAGTTTTGTCACACAAAAAGTGACATTCAGGGCCCTGAGGATCTAGAACAACCTGCCGGAGGAAATAAGGCTGTCTGAGTCAGTGTCTTCTTTTAAAGCAGGGAAGAATTGGAGCAAATATGATTAAAAAAAGTTATTTTATAAAACGGTCACTATATCCTGACAGACAGGTAATCTGAAAAAAAAAATCATGTTCCTCTGTGTCCTCCGGTGTCATCCTGTGTCCTCCGGTGCTCCGAATGGCATCCGCAGGATTTCACAGACCGGAGGAAAACAACCAATCAGAGCCGAGCTGGAGCCTTGCCGTCTCAGAGCAGCTGTTAATCACTCGCAAACTCTGATCAAACGGTCAAACTAGGCAGCGCTGATCAAATATGAATCAATGTTCTGTTACTGTAATGCCCATTTCTTACCTCAAATGTTTTCAGAAACAACTTGTAGTGCACTGTTTAGCTGTAAAATGAGACCAAAATTTTAGGAAAACTGCCATTGTATAAAGAAACACCGTATCGATCAAATTTGAGTAAAAAAAGTCATTATGTGAAATGGCTACCATTGGGACTAACATCATTACACATGAATAAAACTGGGCTCAATGGATCCACAAGAGTCTCAGCTTTACAGTGATACCCAGTTTATGCAATTCCAAGACTGTTTAGGGACCCCAGTATGCAGAAATATTCAAATACACCATTTTAGAATAGGTGAAAATAACAAATTTATACTGCATTAAAAAAACTGAATGGTTTCTGCCCAAAACGGCATGTGATTATCATAAAGTGGACATATCTGTAAAAGGGATACTCGCGGGTACCCATAGATTCCATTTTCATTCACATATCTTGAGGTCAGAGGTCAAGGAACCCCTTTGAAAATGACCATGCCAGTTTTTCCTCGCCAAATTGAGTGCAAATTTTGAGCGTTATTTAGCTTCCTTCACGACAAGCTCATGGTTGATACCAATGGATTCTAGTTTTTCTAGTTTTATATGGGGCCAGCACCATTACTCTAGCTTTAAAACCTTAGTGTTTAGGGCTCGCTACAATCTCCGAAAGACAGAATAGCGTCCGGGTCTGGCAGCCGGCCGACTGATTTCAGAATTAAAAATCGATACAGCATTTTGGAGAATCAATACAGTATCGCAAAACATAATATTGCGATACTCATGTGTATCGATATTTTCTTACACCCCTACAAATAGATGCTGGCCAACAAAAGTCAGACACGAGACCATGTGTAGCAGAGAAGAAAAATCTGATTCAGAATAAGATAAAGTTCACTCAGGACCTGAGAAACAGTAAAATCTTAACCCAAGTACCCCTTACTAGCTTTTTGCAGACCTTTCAACCACATCTCACAGCCTTTCTCAGTGGATGGAGTTTGCTCCGTTGTCATGGAGATGGCTCAGTTGTTGTTGATCTCATTTGTTCACATAGCAACATCACACAGAGGAGCAGCTCTGAGTGGCTTAATCCAGCTATTTGGTTACATAAAATGTGAAGTTTCATGTTTTCTTAGATTTACTTGACAATATGTACAGTAGAAAATATCAGATTTTGTACTAATAGTGCTATTATACAGTACAGTACAGCGCAGAGTTGCAACAACAACAACAACAACAACAACAACAACATCAGGTAGTTAAATGTCCATTGTAGTGTGATTGTAGTAGTGGTGAGATTTGATGGAGATTTGTTGGAGGTGTTTGAGTAAAAGGGGTTACCAATTATTATTTTTAGTGTATAGGTAGATGACAGAATAGTTACATGATAGTTATAATAACACAAAACAGAGCAAAATGATGATTGTCATTGTATTCAATTGCACCAATTTACATGATTTTTGTTCTGCTCTAACCACACAAAGCAAAAACATATTAACATAAACAATTCTCTTTTTTTCACTGAGTTTAATCTGTAAGTTTAGATATTAATACAAAATGCAGTAAGAAAATACTCAGAGTCAATCAAAGTGGTAAAAAATGACATTGTTGTTACTGCCTTGCAGTAAACTCAATACCAACAGTACTGACCTCCTCCATGATAACTGCCATACAGGTTTTCTAACGGCCTTTAATGTAGTGTTGACGTGATTATTACTGATTATGTTGCGGTGCTGCTCATATTTCTACCAGTAAAGACTGCAAACACATGTTGATCTATTGTGTGTCCAATAATAACCACTGAAAATTGAGCACGTGGTTTAGGGTTTTTTGTGTTTTCTATAAAAGCACAGCATTTTGGATTTAAAAGTAAAGATATTTAAAGTTTCCCTCTTTGCATTAAGTCCAGGCAAACATAAAACAATGTCAAATGTCCCCTTCACTTGTTGTTGTCACTTGCACATAAATGAATTTGTCTCTTATTCTAACTGAATTCAAGATCACATGCTGTAGGAACTATTTATTTGTTGTTAGTATTTAGTTGTTATTTTACTACTAATAAGTAGTATTGTTTGATTTATTATTCTAGATGTTTACTTTATTTAGATTTGATATTTGTATATTTAGTTTTTTGCGTAATTAGTTTTCTTTATGAATGGGTAAAACTGTAGGCACCTGCGGTTATATTATAGGTAGGTAGGCAGGACGGACCAGCATGCACCTGTGTGGGCTTATGGTTTTTTACCAGAGCAAGAGAGACAGCGACATCCATGTTTTCTTTGTGCTTCATTTGCTCTTTGGATAAATAAATCATCAGAAACACATACATTTTGCATGGACAATGGGCTCTTTTGTCTGAGTAAACCACATGGTGCGTCAGTGGCCCTTTGATTTAAGTCTGATTTCCGACAAAAGGCAACTACACATGCTTTTAAGGAAAGTTTTGCAATCTAAAAATCCATCTTTGCAAAGAACCAAGAGTGACTGAGTCCGACTCGATCCAACTGTCCATGTTCGGAAATGAAGAAGTTATTTTAGGAAGCCGAGGGGAAGAGATGAGGAAGGAAAATCCTTGTGTGATTCAACCATTGTTTAAAAACAGAACATGACTCTCCTTTTGATCCTGTGATGTTCTCACACTCAGACAGACTAATGGAAAAAAAAAAGTATCAAGATTACGTATTTCACACATGAGCTCTCAGAGGCTGAAAATATCTGAGATTGTTCTTCCTGGCGTGTTTGTGTGAGCTGTATTTGTGCCACAATGCCATCTCCATCACCACTGCTAATTCACTACCTGTTTACGTCCTCCATCAGAGCTAATCATGTCCGCTTGTTTATTGTACTGAAATAGATTTTTCTGGGGAAAAAAAAGCTGCATTTACGGGATTTCTGCTGCAGCTGTAACATTTTAATCACCCTTTTGTTGTGAAATACTCTCTGTCCGAGATTTGTCGGTAAAGCAGGCGGGAAGTGTGGATGAACAGAGGCCATTATCTGCTGTTGACGCAGGCATTGATTTAGTGGGAAGAGAAACAGGAGAGCAGCTCATTAGTAATATCAGCACTTGGTAATCAGAGTTATGTAGAGGAAAACTCTCATGTGTTCAACAACAACACATCTGAGATGGTGGAAGGCAAACCGAAGCAACGAGGTCAGGAGGTGATACTCGCCAACGCCTTTCAACAAGCGCCACTTTTAACAACAAGAGGGAGAGTAACAAAAGTAATCAGCTTCTGAGCTGATTGGACCATCATGCAATGCAGGACCAAAGTGCATTATAGGAAGTAGAGCTGTGAATTGTAATATCTTAAACATAATCCCATACTGAGTGAATGGATGAAGCCATGTCACACTTCCCATTCATGAGGTGTTTTATACAAACAGTTGTATTTTTGACTCTTATCATCTATGAGAAGTTCGGGTTTTGTCTGATTTTCTTCAGCGCTTTGTGCTTGTCATGGATATTCTTTGGAAGAGCATTATGTTTTTAGAGCTGCAATGATTAATTAGTAGTCCACTAACTATTTTGATAATCGATTAATCCGTTTTTTTAATAGAAAAAAATTAAAAACTCTCTGATTCCAGCTTCGTGAATGTGAATATGTTCCGGTTTCTTTACTCCTTTATGAAAGTGAACTTAATATCTTTGAGTTGCGGACAAACAAGACATTTGAGGACGTCATCTTGGGCTTTGGGAAACACTGATCGACATTTTTCACCATTTTATAAACCAAACAACTAATCGATTAATTGAGAAATAATCGTTAGTTGTTGGTTTATATATTTTGTATATGGAGTTATTAGCATGTAAGATCGACATTCATTCAACATTCATATAAAATAATCTTTCAAAACAGTGTAACAAAATGCTTTTCAATGGGGGGCAGGGGGGTGGGGAAATAAAGCATTTCAGCATCACAATTAAATTGAATAAGATAATCAAAATACAATAACAGATCATTAAAACCTGCAAAATAAACACGTAACAGAGCTGTTTGTGCCATACCTCCTTTAAAACATCCACTCTTTTAGTTCTGGATGTCTACGTCATGTAAAAGTGAATGTCCATTAAACCATTTTACAATGTCAGACATCTCCTTAATGTTGAACAACAAAAAAATAAAAAATACCTTGTTAGTAATAAGTAATTTTCAGTTCATATTTGTATCTAATATTTAAACCAGTGTGGCCGAAGCAGAGTACGTACCCTGCTGTGCTATTTTGACCAGATTAGGGTGATTATGGCCCCGAACTATTGATGTGTTATTGAGGCTGAGATGAACAAAAAACAAATGAGTCATAAACACATGATGTGCATGCTGACAGGCTGCTGCCTGCTGTTGCTGGGGGCTAAAAAGAGGTTGTTTTTTGAGCTGTGTCTCCTAATCCTGACGACCTCCTAATCCTGACCTCTGCTGGGGTCTCTTGAAGGTGGAGCGGTCCCGCCGCACTGCACACAACATGGACACCATGGCTATTAGTGTCTATTAGTGTGGTTCAGGTGAAAGGTGGAGGGGGGTCAAGATGGTTGCTTGACAGCAGGCCGCTTGTGTTTAAAATCAGCCACACATATGAAGAGTTTATTATCTAGATCTGTTAGGCTGGTTCATTCATTCTTTGGTAGTTTATTGCAAAGAATACTTCAAATCACAGCTAACCATTTTGCAAATTATTCTGCTGTATTTTAGACCTTTTATGAATTTTTCCTACAGTAATCATTTAGCAGGTTCATTAAAGGTTCTTTTATCCCACACAGGAAGCAACAGTACAACACAAAATATGAGGAAAACATATACTCTAATTTGGATAAAATTTTAATCCTAAATTTAATTATATGTTGTTTTTATGCTATTGTTTGAATGGAGCAGTTGTGGAATGTAGTTTTGTGATGTTTTTATCTATGTTTTTTTTATTTATTTATCACATTTTGGAACAGACTTGAACTCAAGCTAGTGTAAACAATCTTTTAATAGGTTTTCATACTGCACCAAAATCAATGGAAACCAGTGGCAGTTCCTTGCATTTCTTTTATTTTCTTTCTTTCCTTCTTTACTTTATTTCTTTTTTCTTTTAACCCTCACATAAACATATTACTTTTGAAGTTAAATATGATGATTATGTTATGGCATGTTCTTTGTCTTATTCATTTCTGTTTTCTGATGAAATGAGTTTGTATTTTGGAGAACAAAGTAGCCTACATTTATGGATTAATTGAGTCAATAAATAAAAAGGAAAAAAAAAAAAGAAATTAAATGAAAAGGAAAACAGTGGCTGCCATGAGAAGTAGGGAAAATACAACAACAACAACAACAACAACAATTTAAAAAAAAGACATCTCTGCATTAAAAAATGGTCAGAAAGTCTGGAAAGTACACATGATTTGCAGTTAAGGAGCCACAACTTGCAGACACACTATTATGTTTTTACATCCATTAACAAATACGGACTACTTTAAATTATTTGTCACTATTTTCCAAAGCACACCAAGCATTTAGAAAGATTTACTCCAACAACAGACATTGTTTTCCATTCATTTCACTTAAGTATGAAAATTTTTTTTTGCGAGAGGTGAAACTTGCTTGAACTATTTCCCGCCATTTGGCTTCCTGTCAAAGTGACGTGCAGTTATGCTCTATGTTGTGTGGTGATGCTGCTTGGAGGAAGAACTCTTCCTCTGTGGTGAGTTAAAGGAAGCTTCAACATCCGATATTTACATGTTGGCTGTTAAAAAGCATTGATTTCACAAGCTATGTTGTTGGGAAATCAGACCCAGAAGACGAACAATAAGCAAACATGGATGTCCTGGAAAGGACTCGGAATTTGGCACAAACATCAAAAAGGTTGCTGTCTGGCAGCAGATCCTTAAATATAAGTCTGATCTCCTCAGGAAGGAGCTTTTAGGAGCATAAGCTTTTATGTCTTTTATGGTGTAAGTTACCAGTGGTGAAAAGTAACTAAGTACATTTACTCAAGTACTGCACTTAAGCACAGTTTTGAGGTACCAGTACTTTACTTGAGTATTTCCATTTTATGCTACTTTATACTTCTACTCCACTCCATTTATTTTAAAGCTGAAGTTACTAGTTACTTTGCAGATTAAAATGAATAATACAAAATATAAATCAACTAATAAATGATGATGTATTATTATAAGTTAAATTACCTGGCAGTGTATAAAGTAATTAGAATCAGCTCCACCTTTACCAGCTGCAACATGAAGGCATCAATTATTATAATCCAATAATATAATCACATTACTCTGCATAATGAGTATTTTTACTTTTGGTACTTTAGGTATATTTTGATGCTAATGATTTTGTACTTTTACTTAAAGGTGCAGTGTGTAGGATTTGACACCATCTAGCGGTGAGGTTGCAGACTGCATGGAGAAAAACTACGGTGGCCGACGTGAAAATGTGAATGGCCCTATCTAGAGCCAGTGTTTGGTTCGTCTGTTCTGGGTAGGGATGTTAATAATTAACCGCTTAACCGTTAATCGACATTAAGAATTTTGACTGATTAATGCAGTTAAAAGAAATATTAAAAATTAAATAAAAAGTTGGGGAATAGCTGCTCCACCCTAAGTGAATCTGAGCCGGTGTTACAGATACAGGAAGTTGGCTTGGAGGAGTTTTAGCATTTATTCACCAACAAATAAACTGTACACACACTGCTACTGCTACGTTCACAGCTATAATGCCACCGACAACCCCACAGTCACCACCCCCGAACACACACGGTCTGTGGGACACTCGCTAACGTTACGCCGGCCTGACAGACCGTATGTGTGTGACAACGGCGAGCACGAAGCCACCAGCAACGCCACAGCTGCTAACGTAGCACAAACACACACACACTGTCTGTTGGACACTTGCTAACGTTACGCCGGCCTGACAGAGTATTGTTATGTCAGGCAGACACACAGCTGATAACCTGGCAGCTAAACTAAATGGTGCAGTGGAGACTTTGACTGGGAAATTGGCTGCATGTGTCCACGACAATGCGCGCAGCATCGTTGCTGCTATAGTAACTCTCCTGGACGGGTGAACTGGGGACACAGTTGTCTGTTCTGCTCATACACTGCAGCTGGCGATAAATGATGGATTAAACCTATTTGTGCACTAATCTTGTCGGTTAACAGTTAATGATCGGTTAACGAGGGTCAGCTACCGTTTCGAAAATTCGAAATTAGCCTCCCTAGTTCTGGGCTCCTGTAGAAACATGGCATCCGGCTCCGTGAAGAGGACCCGCTCCGTATGTAGATATAAACGACTCATTGTAAGGTAACAAAATCACAACGATTCTTATTTTCAGGTGACTAAACACTAAAGAAAAACATACTTATTAATGTTATATTACAATTCTTCCAATAAATGTTAAATGTTAAACACTCAATCCCTTTAAGTCAAATTTTGAATGCGGGACTTTTACTTGTAACAGAGTATTTCTACACTGTACTATTGCTACTTTTACTGAAGTAAATGATCAGAGTACTTTTTCCACCACTGATGGTACCCCTGAGGTTGACGTTGGTACAGCTAAGTGTCAACTAAAAGGCTATGATGAGGCTCACAGGGAGGTAAAAGCTATTTAATATAGCTTATTATACGCTGTAAAAAAAAAGTGGGCAGCAATATAAAGTAGACACAATTTGTGGTAAATAGCCTAAAACAGCCCAAAACCCATCGATGTGGTACTTTAACTGCCACTCACAACAACAGGTGCATTAGTTTATATAGTGTCTCTCTCAGTAATGACATCAATGTACTTGATATGATGAGCTTGCCACAGGGAGGGATTAAAGTGCTCTTATATAAAAAGCCTGAATCTGCCAAGTCTTTAGGTGTCTGCTGCATGCAACCGCATTAATAACAACCACACTTCATTTTATTCCAACATGTAGGTATGTACTGTAGGTAGCACCCTGTTTGAATGTGACAGCAAAAACAACAGGGTCAGGGTTCAGAGTGATAAGGATGACTCACTCTGTTATTAGGAACGTACTGTGACATACTGGGGTTATTTTTGTCGGTCTACGGTATCTATAGGAGGTGCAGGAGATATCTGAGAGGTAAAGACGAGGAGTTAAGAATAATACTTTTATAAGCATGGCCTTGGAGGAAACGGTATCCAGAGATGTTGTGTGAAACCGCCAGTGCCCAGAGGCCGCCACACCTATCCCTGAGTTAATCGTCAACCACATGTGCTGGGAAGTCATGTGAAGAAATGTTGGTGGTCTGCATATAGAACATGGGAACGCAGGCATTGTGGCAGAGGTTAGTGACAAACCCAGGTTCACACAGACCCGTTTGACTGGAAGAACAATGAGGTTCACACATGATTCATCCCGGGGCTCTTCCTAGACGCCAGTACGCTACACCTCTCCACCACAGGAAAAGATGCCGCCGCGTGTCAGGGCCGAGTGGGACATCCACCGCTGGGCCCCACTTCCCCTTCCCAGTGCGTCTGAGGTGTACGGCTTGGAAGAAAGATTCCTTCCTGCTGACATTTTACAGCATTCGCAAAGACAATACTTGAAGTTTTGAGGCCGAGCTTGATGGATGCTGTGTCTCTCTGAGGTTAATGGACACTCACATTTATCGTAACGCTGCTGTGGATGGTGTATGGCCTGGAGCCAAGTCCAGGAGGCCAGCTTTCAAACATGTAAGCACTCTTCCACTCTCATGCACCTAATTGAAGCCTGGAAAGTAAATGTGCTATGACAGCGACTCTGCATCACAATACATTCCAGTAGCTCACCCCAAATAGTCACATGGCCCCTTTTCATCCCCAACACAAGCACAAATGAGCGACGGGGGTGAAACACTAGAGGGGCTCTTACGCCTTGGAAGTGATCTGAGCAGCTAGCTTCTCTAAAGCGCTCAGCAAAGTTGCTCTTGTTAAAACATGCCCGATCCCTTCCCTGCCAGAGAGTTGTTAATCCCGACAAGGCTGTGTGCCCCTAATTCCCAGAGAGCTGAAACCTGCCGTTTGTTGATGTGTTGTGTAGCTACAAGCACTGGAGGTTAAAGCATTCCCCTCCTTCCTTTTAGTGCCATGTGTTTTACACGGGGAAAAAAAGTTAGTGTCTGCAAGCCTTTACATGCAGAAGAAGCTAAACTCAAAGTGTGATATATAACAGGTAGCAAGGTGGTCGTCTTTCTTACACTATTCACTAGGTTTCTGTGGCCCACATGTCACAGTATGTTCAATATAAGAGACACCATTTTGCTGATGAGTCCATCATACCTCAGTGCTGTTAGAGGGCTTCTCAGGAAACAATAGGCATGGATTACAGTTAAGAGTCTTATTATTATCTCCTCAATCCCACGTTAAGACCATACAGCACCTGTTGCTCCACTTTGCTGACATCATCACATCCCAGCAGATAGAAGGAAACACCGGCGAGGAGGCAGTTCTGATCAGGCATGCAAATGTAGAAGGAAATGTCCCATTAGTGGCTGACAAGTCTTCACTTTTTGTCTAGCAGGTAGATTCAAACATCTCTCAAAAGCAAGAGTGAAAGTGATGTGAAAGAAAGCACCACTAATCTCATGTAGGATCATGTTAGCACATGTGGCGGGGAAGTAATGTGCTCGGATTCATGGAGACTGTATTTTGAAAAGCTCTCCTCCTGCAAGTGATAGAAAAAATAGAAAAATAGAAATATGAGCCCAAACACAGTCAAGTAAAAATAAAAAATCCACAATTTACATTATGCTGCTGATTTCTGTATGAAACCAGAGACTTGTCATAACAGTCACAGGGTGAACTTAAAGAGGACCTATTGTGCTTATTTTCAAGTTCATACCTGTATTTTGGGTGTCTATTAGAATATGTTTACATGCTTTAATGTACAAAAAAACACTTTATTTTTCTCATACCGGCTGTGCTGCAGCAGTTCTTTTCACCCTCTATCTGAAACGCTCTATTTGAGCTCCCAAAAAGCCCAGTCTGCTCTGATTGGTCAGCTGGCCCACTCTGTTGGATTGGTCAAATGAACCAAACTCTTCAGACTCCGCTCCAGCTCCGCTCTAACTAACTTTGTTTGAGGGCCAAACTAGCAGCTAGGCAGGTATTACACGAATGTGTTACTTGGTGACATCACCACATTACGGAAGAAAAGGCAGGACTTTGAGCAACGCATTTCAGGCAGTTCAAGAGCAGTGTTTCTGTGGGGGAGAGTAATGGTACGTGTCCACATGGGCGTTTTTTATCATGAGGGATTGCCTCGCTGCCACTAGACACAAGGCACTCAGCACCTGATTGGACGAACGCTTTCCCTCGTGGGCTGCTGCTCCCAGCTTTCAAACTAAAACCAACACGGCGGCTCGTTTGGAAACTTTCTTCTCTTATATCACGAAAATAGTTCACCCAAATGTGTTTCTGAAAACATTTTATGTGAGAAATAAGCCATGCAGCGTCTTTATTTTGGATCGTTTAAAAGTTTCTCGGGAGTTTCCAGGGGCGGCGAGTCGCGTTGGACGCCCGTGATTTGCATAAAGTAGCCTAGACCTCAACTTTATGCTATGAGGAGCGGACAATAATGACGCCTCGTCTCTTGAATCACACCGCCATGCTACGCTACCAGAATGCATTGCACGGCTGCTTACATAGACAATGAATGGGAAGCGTGGAAAGGACGGAGGCTGTGGACATGTACCATAGCTCCCTTTCCACACTAAAGGAAAAAAAATCACAAAAGCATAATAGGTCCTCTTTAACAAAAGCACACACAACATATAAATAAGTGAAATAAAGCCTTGATAAATACATTAGAATTAAAAATGTCTGAATGATATCATGCTCCATTGATTCAATGGGAGAACCTTTTCAGTCGACAGCCAAGAGGTTCTAAATAAAGCAACATTTCAGAAGGGAATTAACAAATACAAAGTCTTGGTATATAAGTAAAGGATTACGATACATACTTGTGATCAGTATTGTAATGTGGTAGACGCCAGTGGCGTGCAGATTGAGTCCTAAAGTATCGATCGGTTAATATAGATACTAGGATCGTTAATCAAAAAAAAAAAAATCATGTTAGATCACGTTTTAGAGACATGGATGCTCTTGTTAATGTGCTGTTGTGTGCATGCGCTCAGTAATCACCTAAAAATAAACATTTATTTACCATAAAGACAGAGAATGGCCTAATGTTCAAATTATTAGCTGTCAATTTAAATACATTCAGAAGTAAACCATTACTGATACATTCAGCTCATGAATCAAAAGACATGTCTCTCCCTTACATGATATTACAGTAGCTGCTTTTTTTAAAAGTTGGTGAAGTAAAATGACAAAATAAAATAAAAAATGACATATGGACATAGAAGACAGATGTAATATACAGACCTACAGACAATAACAAAGCAGTTACAATGACGCATGTGTTGATGAGTAGAGATTAGAATGGATTAAGCAGAGGGTGTGTGTATGCATGTGAGTGTGCAGGTTTGGATGGTTGCATGAGAGGCAGTGATATGTATCCATGTTTAGTGATCCTGGACAGGTTGGTATGTGGAGTAAGGAGTAGGTTATGGGATGTGTGGTGGTTAGTAGCTGCTTTAATAAATAGCGTGCTACAGGAATGAGTCCTAAAACCCGTAAATGAGTCAGCATTTTAGCACTTCCGGTTCCCTCGTCTCAAAGTCAATGGGTTTTTAGTTATTTAGATGGATGTAATAAGATCTTCTGTGGCAAAAAATATATCAATAAATATCCCACTTGTGAAATTTGAAGCTTTTACATATCTTAAAAAAGACGGTTGCTAACAAGTGGCTAAATGAGACTACTAAAACGTCATCACGCCAACTTGTCCGCTTCACAACCTCGTTCTGTATACTTGCGCTCATGCAACCCAGGTGTTTATAGCCTAACGTTAGCCTTTTACTTCTGGCGATTGCATTTACACTTCATAAAAGTTGTGACCATTTGTGAAGATGATCTTGCTGAGTGTAATAAATGTTTGTTTGCCACATAGTTTATTTTCTGCAATAATCCAAAACCCAATTGAAATATCCCATCGGGTTTTTATCGAGGTAACCAGGGCGATGCCAACTTCCTGGTTGGCCTACAAAAATAAGTCGTCCCTGGAGCACTCTATAGAAGTTATATTATTCTGGCCCTGAAATGACTTGATATTGGATCAAACCACCCACTTCTAGTAAACAGTTGTTCAGGGGAAAGCAGAGTGATGGCCAGACTTTACTACTGCCTCCATGTGGCTTTAATAAAGAAAGGCTCAGACCACAGAAGGTAAATAAGCTTTAGGTCTGTGCATTAATAACAGTTGAGTACATACAGTGTGTAGGTGGAGAAAAGCATTAGAGGGGCAGGATTAATAAACAAACAACCGACAGCATTAAACAAAAAGTCAGGTATTATGAACAGTGAGTAAAAGCTGTTTGTAATGGGATCTAATGGGATTTAGCAGCCATTCAATTCAGGATCCCCGTTTTAAACACAACACTAAAGGAATTATTAGTTGATTACTTGCCGAGGCATACCCTGATGAAACTAAACGTATGGTAAACACCCACAAACTCAAACATTTCATTGTACAATAAACCTTTAATAAATAGTTTGTCATTAGTTTCCCATATTTACATAATAACCACCATTTACTTATGTTGCCATACTCATTTCTTGGCTAATTTTAGGCACACAGAGAGGGGGTTCAGGCCACAAACCACATCGTACTAAAAACAGGAGTGGCTAGCAGGTAAGTCTTGAGAAATATAGAATAATAATTGCACCATACAACCAAATAGACCAAGAGGTGGCCGTCTCCTTGAGCAATAAATATATACATTAGCTGTACGTACGGGTGATTTTTGTACATTTACAGTCGTCTGCTTGGAAGCTGTACGAGTGCACATGGGGCTGGTGCAGAATCTTACCAATTGTAGTAGGATCTGAATTTATGGGTTTACCAATGTGTTGGTTCAATATATGATTAAAAAAAAAAAAAAAAATGATATTCAGAGATTAAATCAATGGCCTCCTGTCTAGTGACATCCCTTATGAAATAATAAAAACGATGACAGTCAAAATGTTGAAGGTATAGTGTGATCAACATGTACAGCTTGGCTTGGAACATTCAGTGACTTTTGTTATTATCTACTGATAAATCTGGGAAAAATATCAGATGTTAACTAACTGAAATGCTTGTTATCAAATGAAGATTGAGACCAAAAAAACAGACAGCTGGACATTCGATAATTTACCATCTAGCCACAATGTTGACGATTCCTAAAAATGACCGGATGAAGTCTTTAAACGCTATAAAAAAATAGCATTAAAACTTAAACCTTCAGCCAAAGAAATTAAGACAAGAGAAAAACAAAACAAAGAAAAAATATTCAAATCACTCAAGCACACATACACACGGTATGAAAAAGCAAACCAAAAAAAAAAAAAACAATTTGGCACAAAATATATATCGTACATTTCTCTTCAGATAGATGTTAAACAGCATGAAACCTAATGTAAGCTACTGATCCATATCAGGTTGTAATTTGGCTATTTAAATGCACTTGAGGCATTTATAAATTAACTTTTGAAAGTTACGATGAGGATAATTTACCAGTTGCTAATGCAGTACGTGAACAAAAGGGAACACAGTGTCACTGACGCGAAGCACCAAAACCAGGCGCAGACCCATATCATCCTGCAGTTCGTGTTCAACCGGCACCATCTACTGGCAAGAAAGGTAACCGCAGCACTTTACACCTGCAGACAGATGTGCTGATGTGCACCATCCGCAGGGAAGAAACGCAACACATGCTGCAGTTTTGACACTTTCAGGCTCTTAAGTTAGTGTGCATATTTGAGGTTTTACATTTTATTTCATTTGTTAACTGGATCATATTTATTATTGACTTCTGGGGACATTCACAATGCTCTCAATGTCATCGTGTAACCTCCGACCTCCTGGTTACTTTGTAGGTTGATATTTGAAGAGGGAGGTTAGAAGAGAGGGCAAAAACTAAACTTCTAATATTAGTTTGTTTTTATGAATGAATAAATTGAATATTGAACCTTGAGTGACACTGAATGCTATATTTTTTACTTTATCGTAGTTAACAGGTGCTTGTGGAAAATGTAAAACCTTAAAAACACTCATCTGCTTTTAAAAAGAAAATCTGCAGCGGCAACATCTGCTAAAATTGTAGCAACTGTAACCTTCTTTACCTGTAGGAGGCGACAGACTTGTTTTTGCATCTATTAGTCTGAAGTTCAGTTGCAACGACCTTTTTTCCCCTTTAGGTGGCGCAGGTTAACATGTACATGGCTCGCTTTTGTGGAGAATTTGAAGCCTGTTAAATGGGAGTTTGAAGCCAGTTCCTTGAGGTGCTTCACATATAAAGTCTCTACCATCTGTTCGTTATTGTTTGGGAAATCTGCAGTGCCTGTAAATAACTGTATGAAAGCTTTAAATTCTGTGAAACCGTTTCATTGTTCATATTGCCACTGTAGAAATCTTCATCTGCCACATTACATCAAACCTTTGAATTATCTACTGCAGCAGCACGAGTGATATTCTGTTTAACTTAATGATATTAATTCAAAGAATCCGTATTAACGGTCAGTGCCGAACACTGACTTGCTGATAGCAACGCTCTAGCTCCAAATGGTCCTCTTAAAATAAAACCATGGTTCTGTAAGCTTTAACCCTGATGGTGATAAATGTCAGGAAACAACGTAACAGGAAGGGGCATGAAAACAAAAAAGAATAAAAAGTGTGTAACGGCTCCGATGGGAGCGATAGCGTAAGATTACAGAGCCTTCTCAGACCTCGGTCTTCATACAGGTTACGTAATTAATATATATATTTTTTTTATATATATATATATATTTATATTAAGTCACTTCGAGGCAACATTTGTTTCTTGAATAAAAACTTGAAGCACAACTAGCCTTCAGTTTGAACAGAGAAAAATATACAACCCAAACTGTACTACTAATCTAGAGAATGGCAAGTAAACATTGAAAAACAGTTTCAGCTAATAAAGTGGTCTTTCTCGCACACTTCTCTCTGTAAGAAGTGTGATGTTTGAACAAAGTGTGGTCTTTACGAAGCTTTTTATATCTGGACTGGTTGACCCATCCTGACCTAGATGAGGCAGCGCCTTTCCCCAACACTGGTTTGCAGAGACTCCCCTCGCAGGTGTACAGTCGCCGCTGTGCATTCAGAGGAACAACTGTGTTCCCTTCTCGGATGCCTTAACAGAGCCGACGACAAGCATCGCAACCGAAGTTAGCTTGTGAAAGAGACAAGTGCTCAACTAACTGTTTGTTACACTCCCGTTGGACAAACAGACAAAGTTGCCACTTCACTGGCTACAGAAGAATATGAAGAGTCACACAGGGATTTAGTAACAGTAGAGATCTACCCCACTCACACTCTAAACCAAATCATTTCACTTCTGTTTTGCACCAGGAGGAGGAGGGGGGGGCAAGCTGTTGTATGCTCCGCTCTGTTACCGCTTTATAGAAACCAAGGATTAGAGTCCAGCTCAGCCAAGTCACACACCTTTCCACTGCAGCCCAAAAAAATACTCAACACTCTCTCTTTATACAGGGTCTTTAGAGAGTCCTCACAATACCCTGCTTTTAAAAAAAAGAAAAGGGCTGCTAAGGAAGGAGTGCCCACTTCTTTTGTGCCGTGGACACAAACACCTCTTCATGGCACTTGAGTCTGATGTGTGCCTGAGGTGAGAGTGTGTCCGTGTGGTAAAATGTGTGTCCATGTGTGCGTTGGAGCGCCGTCTGCCCCCCTTAGCGGTGGTTATACACTGCTGTCCTCCAGCAGCGGCTCCTTGCCCTCGGCCCCGCTGCCCTGAGGGCTGTGGGAGTGACTCTGTGCCCCGTTGCTGTGCTTCTTATAGGCGCCGGGCCTCGTGCCGGGCCCCGTGTGCTCCGGGATGAACAGGGCCACCAGCAGGGACAGCAGCACTGAGCATGCACCAAACAGGAAGGGAGGACCCGGGATGATGGCACTCTGAAGAGAGAGGAACATTTTGTTAAAGTACAGCTACCATATGTGCAACTTATTACTTGTAGAACTGTTTTGTGTAACTACCTCGTCAGTGGGGTTGGCCATGTTGGATTTGGCACCTTTATCGGAGCCGTCCGTGTCGGTCAGCTCCACGTGGAACAAGTAGAAGACAAAACCGTATAGAGCTGGGCCCAAACCATTACAGAGGCCCCGGATACCAGTAATCATCCCCTGAACAACACCTACAGGCAGATGGATAGAAACACAACACTGTTAGATGCTACATTTCAGTGGCACAATCAGAATGACAATTACGGTTATTTGTCAAGCAAATAAAAATGTATGGCATACATCAGCTAGGTGTAAGACATCTATTTTCGGACCCACAGGTATATAGCAGCAAATAACATTTGGTTGTTTTCCTCTGGACTGTGAAATCTTGCAGATGCCGTTAGGAGCACCGGAGGACAGTCACATGATTTATTTTCAGATTACCCGTCTCATGAATTACTGTCAGGATAAAGTGCCCGTTTTATTTGTGTACTTGTGTTTACCCCTCCTCTTTCAAGTATATCATTGTGCAATGCTTGAGCACAGATGCCCTTTATGTTAACAAATGAAAAGGGCGAGGTACTGAACTTCAATACTTTTTATGTACGGAGAGAAATGCGTGTCTTACATCTAGAATAGAAAACTGTAAAAGAAAAAAATATATATACTGTAATTAGATATTCAATAATTTAAATAATAACAAAACTTATTTTATACTGTTTTATTTGGGCATCAAGTTCATATATAGCGGTTTGTGTTGAGACAATATCAAACACTGATGCATTCTTATTTTATCAAATAAAAAAAAAGTGAGATGTGTTAAAGGGTAGCTCTGGTATTTTTCAACCTGGATCCTATTTTTTTCTCAAGTTTTTGTGTCTAACTGACTAACAGGAACAACAATTTCTGAAACTGGTCCAGTATTGAGGGAGAGCGCTGTAGACAGCAGCTGCTCACAGGTTGTAATATGGTGCTATTGGGGCAAGCTAGCACCGTCATTTATGTCAACTAAAAGTGCTTGTTTTTGCCGTGACAGGCTCTGATTGTTATTATAAGTGTCTGACATTATGGAAAGAGTCTCACTGAAGGAGAAGTCTGGTGAAATCTGGCGAGATGACGTGTTGCTGGAAGACAACGGTGGACCAGCGGAATACATCCATGGTGGAAACGTGAGAGCCAGCCGTGCAGAGTTTGTTGTGTTGGAGTACAGAACGAGTAGCTTAGTGTTATCTAAAAGATTTTTATGTCATGACTGAATATTTAGATTTCCACAATGTGGATGAGGTCTTTGAATTCGATGGCCGCCCGTATTTATTTGAGCCAGAGTATACGGATATACTTGGACACAATAACAAACAGTTTTATTTCTCTGTAGGGTCCTTTCCATAATGTTGTCAGACACTAAAGATAACAATCTGAGCCTGTCAGTGGTAAAAAAGGCACTTTTAGTGAATGCAACGTTACATTGACGCTGCTCTCTTGCCTTCACAGCTCGTTTAGTGGCTGCCGCTAACAGCGTTCTTCCTCAATACTGGACCAGTTTCAGAAATTATTGTCGCCATTAGTCACTTCTACACAAAAACATGTGAAAATAGGGTTCAGGTTGAAAAATATGCAAGTTACCCTTTAACAGTTGAGAAGCTTACCTTGTTGGTCAGGGTCTGCATTACGGGACACAATGGCGCTGATGGCGGGGAAAGTGATGCTGGACATGGCTGCTACCGCTCCAGCAGCCCACATCATCCTACAACCAACAACACACGTTTGTTAAGGATAGAAAACTAAACTTTATTTAACCTTTCAAAAAATTGATATATACAGTATATACACACACGTCATTAAAAGGTTCTTACGCCTTATGGCTAAAAAAACATACTTGAATAAACTGTGAAAAACGTGCTTCTGTAACCAAACTGCAGTTATAAGATAAGCAGCGACTGAGCCTCCAAAGACCAAAATGTCAAAGCCAATTTTAGATACAGCTGTACTTCCTATTCAACTGATGAAAAACTAAAACTACGACAAGGATTTGTATGTTTTTGTCAATTGGCTGCTTTAGAGTTCTGGTAATGTTCAGACACTAATGGATACTGTTTATCTTTTTTTGTGAACATGGAACAACCTGACCTTTATTTAACTTGATTTCCTGGGTATTGACCAAAGCAGAGAGGAGCAACAAGACGACATGTTGCGAATGTTTTTTCTCAGAATCAATAGATATTATGGGTCACTCTGCCCTCCCCTCCAGGCCCAAACAACAAGAGAAACTGATGCAGTTGTTATGATCTCACTTCCGGAAAAGTGAAACTGATAGTGTGCTCTGTGTGTATGGGTGGTGGTTTCATATTTACAGGTTTCACGTGAATGAACACACAAAACATTAGTTGTGCTACTGTATTTTGCTTTAAAAAATAAGGTTTCGAAAGGCACTGAATCTCAAACTGTAACTTCCAGGACAGTAAAAGCCCTGTACATATGTTAACAAAAATCTTTTTACATTAGTCAAACTAAATCTTTTGAGTTACAACACTACAATGATGCCTTTAAAAGAGTCTCAAGTATCAGATTACAGTGTCACAGTACTATTGATTGAGGCTATGCTTCCCTCTGGTGGTTTGTCAGGGTATTACAACAACAGAGGACAATAACAGATTATAATGCACAAAATGACAATAGTGCCCTGACCATGTGTGCAGTGTTCACTGGGGGATTGGACCTGAAACACATATGGTTGGGTGTGATTTAGATTTTATTGATTCTGATTATAGATTCTGGCTGTTATCTGACCGTGCTTCAGGCTCTTTGAATATTATTTGAGTAACACTGAAAGCAAAATAACACATTTTCCAGCAGATTTGACTTCCACAAACCTTAATGCCATAAATGAAGTATTAAGGCTGTCAACGCAAAATCATTTTAACGCAACTAATTTCTTTTTGTTTCTTCCATGTATTAAGGCAGTTGATCTTTGGGAGGTTTAGAGAGCTGAGTTTTATAACTAGAGATAGTACTGCTATCATATGAAACTAGAAAACCTAAGGAATCCATTGGTACCAACCATGTCATACTAGCTTGTCGCGAAGGAGGTTAAATAACACTCTAAACCTTTGGAGGTTGGCTGAATATTGGCTTAAACTTTATCATAATCGCATGCAGTTTGGGTCAAGTCATAGTCAAGTCAGCACACTGACAGCTGTTGTGAGCAATTTGGGATTAGGTGTCTTGCTCACATCGACATGTAGTCACATGTCGATGTGAGCAAGACTGGGGATCGAACCACCGACCTTCCAATTGGTGGACGACCTGCTCCACCCTCTGAGCCACAGCCACCCCTACCTGCCACAGTACCTGTGAGGGTTTCTGGACACTATTTGTTATTGTTTTGTATTGTTAATCTATTTTCCAATAATAAATATATACATACATTTGCATAAAGCATTATGAAAGCACATTTGTCCACTCCCATGTTGATAAGAGTATTAAATACTTGACAAATCTCCCTTTAAGGTACATTTTGAACAGATAAAGAATGTGCGATTTATTAACACAAATTAAATCGCAATCACTCAAGGACAATCATTAAATTAAATATTTTAATCGATTGACAGCCCTAGTAAGTATGTTGCGATTCTTTTGGCTTGAAAGGTTAAATTAAGAAAAATAGAAAATGAATATCGGTGACGATGGGGTCGATCTATTAAATTCAATTCTACGTTTACATAATATATATACATTATAAAGTGGAATTTGAATTCCTGTTTAAGTTTTGACCAATTTGTGGCTGCATTAATAAGGTTTACACTTGAACTGCAAATTCCTGTTAATTTGGAAGATTTTTTACTAAGTTGCTGGTGTACAATTTATTATTTTAATACAATTCTGTAAATTCAGTGTTCAATGATCCCAGTCTCTTCCACACAGTGAGGTGTACAGCTTATTAATTAAACATTGGTATCGGATCAGTACTCGTATCGGCCGATAACCAAAGCCCAGGTATTGCTATCGGGACTGAAAAAGTCAGATCGGCAAATCCCTAATTGCCATGCACAAGGTAAATATTTGTCGTTCTACTGGGGTTGACTGAGCCATCATTAACTGATTCAGAGGCATTATGACTATGACTGTGGTTTTGCGTCATGCTGCAGGAAATGCTTTGTCATGTTAGACAAACTTCCTTCCTTCTTCTCTTGAATAATATTCACTGATAACATTTCTCTGCATCACTGCTATCTGCTATCTGTTGTGAAGCTTGCCCACGCTTTTGAGCATGAGCTGCAGATGGGAGTCAGGAATCAAAAATCACATTTTGACTATATAATGACTCTCTGGTTCTTAGTGTGTGAGATCTCTGTCCCTTTGAATGAATATAGTGGAAAGGTGTCTGTGTGTGTTAAATGTTACTGACCAGGGCTGAGAGCCAAAGCCGTACCACGCCAGCTGGAGGATCTGGAAGCCGAGGCCGAGCAGGATCGTGTTCTTGTTCCCTATGGAACGCATCAGGATCCCCAACACCACCGTCTGCAGAAACACAGCACACAGGTCATACTGGAAATCTCTAAGGAGGCATTAAGTAATGCAGTTTAATGATTAGTTGATAAATCAACGGACAGAAAAATTATATGCAACAATATTTAAGATGAATGTAATTGTTTCACTAGCTCTACTAGTGTTGCTACTAGAAAGGTATCGCGATATCCTGCCGTTAAAAACGGTATGATACCCCATTTTATTAGTTCCATTACTGTAAGAATGTGTGTTTTAATAAGAGCCGCAGGCTATTTCCTATGAGTTGTGTTGATGTGTGACAGCGGGGCAGTGTGCGTGCGCTGCTTTATAGGACGGGATTGTGATACTGCAGGAGCAATAACCAGAAGGATGGAAATGAAACAAATTAACTTCAAAAAAAGATTAAAACAGGTCATGAACCACTCGCCGGCTGCACAGTCCCGCTCTGAACTGGGCACTTAAAAAAAAACAAGGAAATAACAGCGCAGCTTTAATTACCGGCCAAATGCAGGAGGAAAAAGAGTCCTGTGAGAGTGAAGCTTCTCTCCTTTCACACCACTTCAACACAACACACAGCTGTCTAAAGTTACTGTGTGGTTCCTGATTCTAGCAGCTTTTCCTGCATCATCAACACCTCACAGAACTTCATCTGAATTTATTATCATTTTGTGATGAATTTTAAGTTCCATGTCCTGTCATCTATTATTCCATTACTTTTCCTGATGTTTAAGATTCTTGCTGTGGTATTGTTTCAGCATTGGTATCAAGATATTTATCAGGGTATTGTATCGAAGTCATAATTTTGGTATTGTGACAACACTAAACTCTACCCACTCAAATATTAAGATTTCTGCTTTTCTTTTTCTTCTATGATAGTAAACTGAATAACTTTGGGTTGTTTTTTGGACAAAACAAGCTATTTGAAGACCCTATTGTTATTTCTGTCTACTCTGTTTACACATCTATCACATGGTTGTCCGTCCTCTGCTGCTCTTCCTGAAGTTTCTTCCTTTTTTTCCCCCAGTGTTATTTGTGGAGTTTTTCCTTATCCAATCTGTGGCTCTGAGAACAAAGGGTGTGGTGTGCTGTACAGATTGTAAAGCACTGTGATGTACACATACAATTTGACTTGACTTCAAGTTGTCAACTTGGGCTCTGGGAAATTGTGAAACTTTTCACTATTTTCTGCCATGTTATAGACAAAACGATTAAGAATAACAATACTCAAACACGAGGAGAGGAGGTAATTCAACAGCAAAAGTGCAATTTTCAGTACCTGGGCTAGTATTGAGAGGATCCCCACAACAGCGATAAAGGCAGCCACTGTCTCTGATGAGAAGCCTATGACCTGAGGGGGAGAGAGCATTCAGATAACACGAGTTAGGACATGACAAGACAAGCACAGACAGAGACAAACAAGACAAGAAGCTCAAACACAAAGCCTTCACCCATGTTCAAGGAAGAAAGGAATTCGTTTGTGGCCTTTTGTAAACACATGCTGTTTCCTACTGCATCTTGGAACAACAAAAAGGTGCTCCTCTTTTTTCTCCCCTTGTATTTAGGTCAAATCTGCTGCCCTTTATCTCCTTCAATACAGGTAGCCTCAGGAGTAGGGCAGCTGGTGCGAGGTGTGTATAATTCATGACAATGATTTAGGAGAGATCTACGATAAAGCAACAACTTCGGCATAAAGGGGTCAGGAAGGCGTGTAGAGCAATAATAGCCCCAACGCTCCAGAGCTACTGGTCTGCTGTTTCAGACTCGCCCGACTGGTTAATCTGACACTGTTTACACAAACTACACAATCCTCACTTCAAGTAGTTGAAAAAGGCGATTACATCTTGTCAGTTCACCTCGAGGCTGCAAACTGCTTCCTGATGCCACCCTACATTTGCATAACGACTGAAACTGTACATTTCTGGCTACTTGTGTTTTTAAAATACACTGGTTTTCCTGCGGTAGCATTTTGCTGAGACACCTAATGAATTTGCTCTACTTATTCACACACTGAAACCGGCGGCTCAGCAAACCTGCTGATCCAATCTTAGAGCGATGTAGGCAAGAGTGTGTGTCGGGCAAATTGTACTGACATTATTCCCTGAGCTTACCAGTCACAATTTCAGCCTTTTTTTTTTTAGCAAAACAAATGTCTAAAGTATGACTCTGCCTCATACAGCATGCACAACAAACAACAACTTCACCTAAGAAAGCAGTGTCTTAGATTTTGATTATCAACATGATAATGTCCAATTCATTTTACACAAAAATGTGTCTAATACCACAGAGAAAGGGGCTGTTGGCGTAGACTGAATACAGTTGAACCCTTAAACAACAATTCAATGTCACATTTGGATAAGTCGGTGCTATTACATGCAGAAGGAAGTGTACATGATGTGTGTAAACAATGTTTGTTTGGCTAACTTGTGTGTATAATCCAGTCATGTTAATGGTCTAAGAAGGGAGAGGAGAGTGTTACCTGTCTGAGATAGAGGAAGAAGCTGGAGTACTGGCCGGCTTCGGGGAGGTAGGAGAGAAACACTGTGATACAGATGAGGAGCACCGTGGAGTCCTGGCCCACCTTACGCAGAGACTGGCCAAGAGAAAAGCAAGAATACTTGTTTAACAGCTACATAATTTGAAACATGAGCAATATTAGTGGCTTTTTGGACATACTGACTTTACCATCGTCACCTAATGTAATAAAAGACACCTCTGCTGCCCAATGCCCTGCCATAATCACCATAATATTTAAACTGTTCTGTGAGTATCTTCCAAGTTATAGTTTTTTTTGTATAAAATTCCCTGTTTTTTGTTTGTTTCTCTGGACAGTGTTTCCATGCTGAGCTGCAGTGGAGGGATTGTCACAAAAAGATGAAAACAAGACAGTAAATTTGGGAGGTACTTGATTGATTTGTCACACTCAGACTGCTGACTATTATCTTAAGATAAACTTTGGAATATACTTTTGCACAGAACAACGACTGTAGACTTTGTCCCCATCGCTTACACACGGGTGATGGTGAGAATTGTTTTTGGATTGAACTTTTTTTAACTGGTGTCCAGTTTGTGCGACAAAAAACTTTTCAACAAAAAAAACAACTATCCAACTATATTTTAGAATAAAAATAACACAAATATCTGTACTTATCTTCATCAACTTTAAGGCAACCTGAATCTACATCACAAAGTTAAAATTCTTGTCACTTTCATATTAACATAATGTGACTGCACTCTGTCTTTTATTCCAACTGCACATTGAAAATACGCAGCAGTGCAAATGTCAAAGACAGACACAATCCTCTTGCTGGGGACTGAGGCAGCATTTTGGCCACTGGCAATTTTGGTAAACTATTTTCATCTGTGTTCATCTCATCGGAGCCCCCAGGGTGGAATAGGCATACATTAGATTGCCACCTGCTCCAAGCAAATTATTATATGAACATTTCCAACACTTCTGTATTCCACTGTACGAACACTGAACAAACACTTCCTGAAAAGGCAACAGATCATAAGAGGCTATAAAACTGAAAAGCATCTCTTATGCTATGAAATTGAATAATAAAAAAGCAAAACTTGTGCATTAGGAGGAGTGTTTCAATTAGTTCCACCTTGGCTATATGCCAATTAAGGGTGTAAAGACAAACTGATACATGTCGGAAAATCTATACAAGAGTCAACGTCTGCTGTATTAGCCATGTGTTTACTTGCATATAGAGCAGGGAGGTAAGATCCGATCACAAGTGGTCACTCAAGACGCATGTGAAGATGCACGCTAATGCCAGGTGTTAATAGACGTACTTAGAGCTGTCCACTTGTGATCGGATCACCCAAGACACATGTTTATGTTTCCAGTAGATTTAGAATCTGTGTTTGCCCCGGCCAGTGGGCGGTTTTGGCTCAACTGTTTCCAACATGGCGGCCGGTCCCAAACTTTCTAATTTTACAGCCTAACAGTACACTACAAGATGTTTCTGAAAACATTTGAGGAAAGAAATAGGCATTACAGTAACAGAATACTGATTCATATTCAATCAGCGCTTCCTAGTTTGACAGTTTGATCGGAGTTTGCGAGTTTCTCAAGCAGTGATTGACATCTGCTTTAGAGACTGCTCGGCTCCGATTAGTTGTTTTTGTTCGGGCGTGGTGGAATCTTGCAAATGCCACACAGGAGGACAGAGGAACATGATCTTTTTCACAGATTATGTGTCTCATGCACTACTGGCAGGATACAGCAACAGTTTTATAAACTTTTTAACATATTTGCTCAAAGTTCTTGACTGCAGCTTTAAAAGAGAAACTTAACACCGCCTCCTGATGTATGTATGTATGTTGTCTTTGCTGGCCTCCAGTTATTGTGCAGTGAAGTACAGGTGGACTCCAGGGACCCTGTGACATCACTGTTGGGTGTGGTTACAGGTTCAACAGGCTTGAAACTTTAAGCCAGAGAGGACAGCAAAACACTGCTTTTCAGCCTGGTGTTTAGTTGCTCTTTAATGATTTTTACAATTTCAAATAAATCCAGTTTTCTTTGCCAATATGCAAATTTAGGCAACAAGGAGGACTAAAATCTGATCAGATCTGCACACACAGACTGAGAGAAATGCCACCATAAGAGACATAAAAAAAGGTAAACTACAGTAGTTTTTCCTTATAAAGAACCAAGTCATCACTAAAGCTAAAGCATTATTCTCTTATTAAAATTCATTCATTACAAATAAGGGAATCTGGTCATGCATCATTGCCTTGCTATGCAGGAATTCATGATTGAATGAAAGAATTGTGTTCATTTTTGTCTGAGATTGAAAGTATTTGTCTGTGGGCAACGTGCCCTTGCACATTTTTTGCAGCACTATCAAGTGTGTTCCCAGCATGACGCTCTTTGCTATAATGGAAAACATTAATTATACAGATCCATTTTACTGTGAAGTAAAAGCTTCCACTCAATAGCTTAACCTTAAATCATTATCTAGTATTCCAATAAAACACTAATAGCTGATGAAACACACTGCAATCAACTGCTGTGTTGTTAGAGACCTGTGCATAATACTGGGTCATAACTGTCATGAACTGAAAACGATCAACTAAGAGTGTTATGTTGTTACTCACAGCGAAGGGGTCTGCCTGTTCCCAGGAGATGGGTGCTCCCCACGATGCTGGCCTCATCTTCTCTGGCAGCGACTCCGGTACGGCCACCAGGATGAAGCAGATGTCGAGCAGGGCGATGGCGGTGGCCAAGATCACCACCAAGGTGTCGCCGTAGGCCACAGACAGGTAAGCTCCGATGGCCGGGCTGGTAACCAGGCTGGCCGCAAAGGTAGCTGATACCTGGAGGGAGAGAGAAGCAGAGCTGAGGGTGAGCAAAACAGGAAGTGATTCATCTTTTTTCTTCCATGCAGCTATTGTTTTTAACCGGTATGACTCTTTGCTTAAAGAACTTGTTCAGTATTGAAAAGTGATAATCAAATACAGGCATGAATCTTCACTGATAATTGCCTCATAATCATTCTGGAGATGTTTAAAGATACATATTTTAACAGGACTCTGTTTTGGTCAACCATCTCCTTACCAAACCATATGCTGTGCTCCTCTCATGCTCCTGCGTGATATCTGCCACATAGGCAAAGATCACAGAGAAGGTGACGGCAAAGACGCCGGACATGGAAATGACTGCAAAGTACCACCTGGAAGAAGAAAAGAGTTTGGTTCATCATCACAGACATAATGAAAATGGCTACAACTAGGGACGTCAACGGTTGACCGATTAATGGAGAACAATTTTGACCGGTCGGCAGATAGGTTAATTTACAGTCTATGGGCTCCATCTTGCACCCGGCACAAAGCGCAGCGCAACTGTCATTGTTAGTTTCAGACCAACGCAGTTGTAATTTTTAAGCCCAGCATCCACATTGTGTAAGTAGCAAATGTACTAGCGCCCATTTGTGCACCCATGGGCGTGTTGGTGTTAAAGTGAGGTGTGGTCAGGTGCATTGTTGGTGCATTGCTACCTTGAGGCAGTAAAAAGCGATTGCGCCATTGACCAACAACAACCTGTTCTAAAGTCTGGCGCAGTATTTTCAGTTGCTTATGCAGTCAAATGGAGTTGTTGATGGTAAAGAGGATTTGGAGATAGCGAGGAAGAGGGACCACCGCCCAATCACCACATACATCTGCTCGCGCACTTTCATTTGGTGCACGAGCAGGTTCATTTCCTCAGCAGAAAACGGCTTGCTTCTCCAATTTGCCGAATGCGCCAATGAGCAGGTGCACCTGGCTTTTAAAGGGAATGGGAGATGACACTCTGATTGGTTTAATTACTGTTACGCCCAAAACACACCTGCAGTATGATTAATTAAGAGACTAAATACAACCCCTTTGCGTCTTAGTTTGCGCCCAGATAATGTGCTGCTTAACTAGCTAAGTTGGACACGCCCTAAATGCACTTTAGACCATGCACTATATA